>VYZQ01044962.1:0-34441 GCA_013400655.1 Mystacornis crossleyi
TCCTGCAGCACACCGCAGGTGCTGGGACTCACCAGGTGCAGGTTGGACAGCGAGGCCCATTTCCTGGGGGGGGTCTTCTTCGGGCTGAAGGAGTTCCCAAAGAGAGGCATCGCACGCTGCTGGCCAGGCTTACGGCGGGCTCCTGAAGGAGCAGGAGAGACACAAGCGGTCTGAGGCTGTGGGCCAAGAGCAGTGATGTGACAAGGCGGCCGCTCTCCCCAAACAGAGCCCCCCCGGCTCTCAGGCCAAGATGGCGATCTGGGAAGGGTCCTGGCCGCCTCCCCGCCACTGCCACCAGGCAGCACCGGCCCTCCACGGGCACGGCCCTCGCACCTCCACGGCCACGTGACCGAGCCGGGCAGGGGACAGAGGACGGACGGTGCGAGGTGTCACCCCCCTCCCCCCCAGCCCCCCCTTGCCTGCGCTCCGCGCCCTCGGCCGGTACCCCCAGCGCCACGCGGCCCGGCACCTCGGGGGGGCACGGGCCGTACCACCCTACGGGCACGCCGAAGAGCTGGAAGGGGAGCACCGTGGGGCGCTATTCCCCGCACGGGCCACCACCGGTATGCTCCTTTTTTTCCGTTTTCCCTCCCGGCATCTCACTGGCGAAAGCAGCGGGCTCGGCAAGAGCAGAGCCGATGAAGACTAACCCCCATCCCCCCTCCGCCGCAGTGGTAGGGTCAGCCCCGAGGTGCGGGGGCGGTTGGGGCGGGCTGTTCCATCGAGCTTCGCCTCAATTCCGGGGGGAGCGCACCTCTCCGTCGGGCCACGCCTGCTCCCGGCGCTCCCCGTCCGCCGCCGGTGGGATCCGCCGCGTGTCCCGGGAGCGGTTTGCGGCCGCCGCGTTGCCGTGGCGACGGGATCCGCGGCTCCGCTCCGCCTCCTGTGGTGGAGGGAGACGGGGCGGAGGGGCCGGGCAGCGGGCTTGGGGGTCGGGCTCTGCTCACGGGTGGGCCGCGTCAGACCAGCGCCGTGCTGACCGCGTTTTCCGTAACACCTTCCCTAAAATGCTCGACTCGCTTGGAAGAGTTTTTAAAACTGTTTTTGGTGGGGATTGTTTGTTTGTTTTTTCAGATAATTAACTAAACGCCGTTAGGCAGAGAACCCCTCCTTGCTTGGGAACGTGGGAGAAGAAGTGGAGGAGGTCTGGGGTCCTGGACTGCACGGGTTCAGGGGATGATGGGTGAGGAGTTTGAGAGAGAAGAATCATACAGAATCAGGCTGGGAAAAGATCTCTGAGATCATCGAGTCCTGTCTTTGACCGAACACCACCATGTGAACATGACCGTGACACTAAGTGCCATGTCCAGTCTTTTCTCAAACACCTCCAGGGACAGTGACTCCACAGCAGCAGCTCCTCACATGCCTTCCTTTGAAGCAGTCCCAGCATCCTGATTTCCTGTGCACATTGCAAAGTCCTCCTTTTCTGCACATGATGGAATAAATTTAGATTCATTGTGTTACTTGCTGCATTCCATGGGAGGTGGCAGTGGCAGTTGGTTTGGATAATATTTTGAATGAATGGCACGGGTATGTAACACATATCACCAGCACTTTTTATGTTACAGAGGCAAAATCCCACTCCTAAACTATACAATAATTCTCCAGTGTGTTAGAATAGTGATCTGAGGTTACTTGCTTCATTGTTAAAAAAGCTTATGTTGAGGACTTCCTGGGGCTTTCCTGAAAATTTTTGGATTAATGAGATACTAAGAGGCTGACTTAAGTTAAAAGGTAACAATAAAGACAAGGAAACAAAGAAAAGAAGGGGGCAGACAGATAAAAGGAGGAGAAAAGAATCACCAACATTTGAATTTAGTTTGTACATGTATTAATACTCCAGGAAAAAAAAATTATCTAACAGTCTTTCATTCCCAGAGTGCTTAATTGGCACCCTGCCTTAAGTGAACCAGAAAATTGCTTGCTTGGAATGAGAACTGGAAAAATAGCACAGTTAAACCCAGTGACTTGAGACAAGAAAAATCTCTGGTGCTGCAGTATCTTTTGGTAGTCCAGTTAACCAATATCTGGTTTTTGCTCGAGACATGCTATAAAACCAGTTGCCTTCTGACCCAGCGTACCAGAGTCTGTGCACTGGAAAGCAGTGATTTTTGCAATAAGAGAGGTCATAATAATGGGGGGCAAGGGGGGAGGCATGGGGGGGAAAGTCAATACCCTTAAAAGTAGAATAAAACTTCACTGTTCAGAGCAAGGTATTTGTGAAGTACTTGTGGCTTCTATCACCATTTAATATCCATATGCGTGTGCATATACTGGAAAAGAAGGATGAAAGGAAGGTCCAGATAAATGAGGGCGAGAACTTTGGAAGAAAAGCTGAGAGAATATAGAATTACAATTTTGAAATGAAAAAATGAAGGCAGCTCACCTGGGTGCTTATAAGAGCCAAAGACCATACAGGATAGTGAGGGACTGAGCTCTTAACACTCACATTGGTTGGAGTTTTTTTTCCAGTAATGTTCACCTTCCTCGAAGAAACCTGTATGTTTCAGCACAGTTGTTGCTCGAGTTCTCCTTGCATTGAGCAGGATGGCTATTGTAGTAATACATTGTAATTATGGTAAAACTAAACTGCCTCATGCATCTAGGGTCTCAGAGTGATTCTCTGACTGCCTCTTTCTGTGGAGCAGAGACCTGGAAAAAGCCAGGCAGTCCATCCCCACTGCCTTGGCATGTGAGGTGAATGCTTCCTTCTGTGCCTGGTTGCTGTGCCCACGGTGGATAATACCTGTGTAAATGGTCTCATAGTTGGTAGGACTTGTCAACAAGAATTCAGAAAGCTTCCCCTGGAGACTAAGAGAAGGAGGTTCAGTGTCTGATTTCCGCTGTGATTTGCTTCAGGAATCTTTCTTCTTCTGCATGGTTTGACTAAATTTCATTTCTTGCCAGACTCCATCTCCTTGAAAAATGCTGTGGAATTTCCTCACTGCACCAACCTCCCAGGGTATTTTGGCAGCAGCTTTTCATCATTGTTTCTCCACCTACATCAGGTAGATACCAAGACAAGTTGGTATCTGACTGTTGCTGTTTCTAGCATTGTCTCTCAGTATATTGCAAATACATACATATATACATATATATATAGTTTGACATATGATTTTCAGCTATGTTAAAAGCATTATGGTGAAGTACTGGGCATCCTTCCGTGCCTGTCACTCTGTGGGGAAAAGAACACCTAGCACACACTCTTTCTCCCAGGACAATAACTATAGAGATCACTTAGGAACTGCAAAAGCCCATTAAATGGTGAAGAACCTGTATGTTACAGTCACTGTGTAAGGAAGCTGCCTGTGTTCCCAGGAAGACATCTTTGGGAACACTGGTGGAAGGCTGAGAGATTGACAGGATGAAGATAGGGCTGTAGCACATGGCAGTGTGGAAATTTTGGAATAGACCCAAGCTGTTCTTGGTAGCCTAATTTGGAGCATCTTCTTCAGCGTTTTTGGCTCACAAGTGATAGAGAATCTATAGCTTAGATGTTCTCAGAGCTGCTTTTAACTCCACAGTGTTTCACTTGCCTTTTTTCCTATACACTGTGGGATTATTATTGTTCTCTGTTATATCAGTAGTTACAGGGAGACCCCACTGACTGGTGAATTCAGTAGACTTACTCTAGGCTTACTCTGACATCAAAGAGAGTATTTATTTTAGTTATTGTTGCTTGAAAATTGCCACATTGCCTGGTGGGCTAAATGAGACTGAGTTTAAAACCTATAAAATAAAACTTTTTTGGCATATTGAAATTAATTCCCGGCCCAAATAAATTTTTCAGCAGTGACGTTAATTGTTGTTGCCTCAGTGCTGTGCAGTTAATGATGTCCCTTCTTTTAGAATCATAGGTATAAAATACCTCACCTATATTTTATTGACAAAGCCGACACCTCTTTCTCTCTCTCTTCTTCTTTCTTTCATTATAGATAACTCAAGAGATAAAAGAACAGCCGTTTCACTGCTTTGTAAAGAAACGTGCTTTCCTCCTGACTATCACAGATTCCACCACCAGGAGGCCCTCATTCCAGTGCTTATAGCTACGCAAAGAAAACACAAGGAGAGTGAAGAGAAGTGGAGAAACCCATCCGCACAAGAGTAATCTGAAATGAATACTTATCCTATAAATTGAGATTTTCAGAGTTCTGTGTATGCATCTATTAATTAATTATTGCAAGTATCCTAATATCCAGCTATTACGGACGCCATGACTTTCGGGGATAATGGAGTGACTGTCACAGGTGGAACCCTTCATTGACTAGCCGAGTGATAGCCAGGAAAGTTCATGCCTCTGTCTTCTGGATGGATCTTAGTAACCTAAATAAAATAATAAAATGCAGTAAAGCACAGGTTATATTTCTCATCCCCCATGTGTGCCCTCTATCACCCAACAAATATGCCTTCACCTACTTTGCCTCTGCCTTCTCCCTTTTAGTTACTTACTTATTCACAAATTCTTAATTTTCTTTCACTTTTCACAGCTGGCTTTTATTGTCTCCTAGAAGTTCTAAATATCTGCACTAACACTCTTTCTGATTGTTCTATTTTGCTAACCAGACCTTTAAAGAAAGGAGGAAGGAGAAATATTTTCATCCTTATTTTTTTACCAAATCACGTACTTCTTCCCTACTGGCTTTTCAAAGCTGCAGTCGTTACTTTGGCTGAAATGTAGACTTTGTTATTCAAAAGAACACTGTGTACATGATCTCGTAACTAAAAAGTATATAGAGTTGTCATTCTTTTTTCATTAAGCCCTATTTTTTTTCTCTTCACTGCTGAGTCAAGCCTTGTATATCTGCTTCTGTGCTTGTTTCCCACAGTCATGTTTCAGTACTGATGAGTTCAAGACACAGCTTTGCAATGCAGTTTCAGAATGGATGATAGGTGAGAACAGTTTTGCTCCTGTCAGGAAATGCAGCTCCTGCAAGCTGTAAGGTTGCAAACCGAGTTACCCCTTGTCTTTCAAACTCAGTTCCTGCCCTCCTTCCCTGAATTCACACACACGTACTACACATTTACATTTGTTCACTTGGGCCTCTCTAATATGTACTAACGTGGCAAACATGTATCCTCTGCTCTAAGAAGCAGAAAAGGGGTAAATGAAGCCATGATGTTGCATGCAGGTAGTTGAGCCACACGCATGCTCTGGAGAGAATCCGTTGCTTTCCTGACAAGAGTTTGCCACAACGCTGTCCTTGGTGACTGGGAGACCAAAGGTTCAGAGATTATGTGCAGCCCACAGCAGTGAAAGCTCGTGTTAAGCTTTATTTCACTCTGTTCCTATTACCTAGGTACTCTTTGCTTGCTTCCACATCTGTATTTCATTCGTTTCCTTGTCTCTTCCTTTCACAGTCATCTGTTTCCATGGCTCACTCAAAATGTCCTTTTCAGGAAATGATGAAATATTAAACCTCCAGTCTGTAGGTTCCTGATGAGCAGATGCAGAGAAAGGGGATACCAGGGGAAGGGTCTCCAGCATCCTTCCGTGTGGGTTGGTGTTTTGGTGCTGTTGTAACCCTTCACCACTGGCAGCTGCTGGAGACAAGATGTTCGGCCTCTGGACTGCGCTGCTGTGTTGTTTATAAGGGAGAGCAAACAGGGCCTGCATTCTAACTTCCCTTCCAAGCTGATTTCATCTCAGGCCTCAGATGAACTTAAATTGTGCTTTGCGTGTACAAACAAGTGCACTCGTGTACTCCTGAACTGCTTTGTGCGATACTGTGAAGCTCAGTGTGTATAGCATGCAATGAAGATGGGAGAGAAGTGCTAAGTTTTCACCATTCCCTCTATATCTTCACTTAGGCACACTAACAGCTCCAAGAAGCTACACTAACTGGGACTATTCCCAGTTGGAACCAGAAAAATTCAAGATGAACAAACTGCTGTCATCAAAGGGAGAGTCATAAGAACATTGAGGTAAGCATTCTCCCTAGATCCTGCTAATCAAAATAAGAATTTTGTATCTAACCCAGGTGGTCATTTTTCCCCCCAGGATGCCTTGATCTATAGGTCTTACTCTACATTAATTCTTTGTGTTAGAAAGGTATGCCTGTGGATGGCCTCTTATCAAATGCAAAAATTGGAAGTAACGTGGTCTTTAGATGATGTGGTGCCTGCAACAGCATGACAATGGACTGTGTGGCCCAGAAAGTCCTTTTTGGTATCTGCTGCCAGCTCATATGCAGATGAGGTCGCTTTTCAGGCTTTTGAGGGATGCAGATGACAGCCCACCAATGGTCTGCGCTACTCCAGGATGCCAATTTAGAACCCATTCCTATGAGACCTGTGAAGGCCAGGTACAGTAGTATTTACAGCAATAAATGGGAGATCTGGTTGGTTTTGGTTTCCTGTCCTAATTCCATGTTGTTCCCTGGGGTAGCAAGGGATGCAAATATGAGACATATTAGGACCAGGTAGAAGGTGATCTTGGTAGCTCAACAGCTTCATAGAAGTAGTGGCACAGTGTCAAGTGTGTTCAGCAGCAGTAAAGCAGGATCTTCACTGCTTCACAAGTGAAAGCGAATACTGAAAATATAAATTTTGAATTTGCATTAAATGCCCAAGCAAAATGAGCCTTAATGGAGGTTGCTCTCTCTGCATAAAATTAAAATAAAACATAAACTAAGTCTTGGGTTCTAAACTTAGGAACTGTGTTTTTCATTCTGCTTCCCTTCCCCAGATTCCTTCAAGATGACAAGCAGTTCAGAGAAGACTGGTAAGACTGGTAGGAATGCAGGGTAAAAATATATTCACAAATATGTGCAGCCAGCATGTGGATGTGTCACAGAAGCTCAGGCTTTCATTAAAAGTATTCGTTGCTCTTAAGGAAACTTTCCTTGTCTGACCATCCAGAAGCCACTCTGTCAGTCACACTGGAACTGGAGCCCTCTCTCAGCAGGCAGCTCCAGTGACCCCGTGGGTGCCTCGCTTGACTCCCGACGTCCCCCACACTCACACAGTCATACCAGGTTTCCTTACTGGCTCGAGCCGGGGTTTCCCTTAGCAGACTTTCAGACATCTGAATCCTTAAAATAATTTTATCATGGTGCAACAAAAAAATAGCAGCTTGAGCTGGGTGTCTCCGAGAAGGGACCCCAAAGAAAGCCCTGGGGTTTTTTACCCTTCCAGTCTATGTGTGACAAAGTCCTGGCTCTTCCTGCTGAGTCCTCGGCTCCTGCTGCGTCTCGGTGTCTGGTCACCTGGCTGTGCCACAGGTCCTGTGCCCTCTGCTGTACAAAAGGTCGGCGCCAGTTCCTGGCCTCTTGCCTGGGGCTCTCACCACCCAGAGCTCAACCTGCGGCTGACACTGCAGCTGCACACCGAGCTAGCTGCCCTGAATGTGTTCCTCAACACTCTTCATCTTGTTACTATAAATGACAAGTTTATCAGCTAAGGTTTGTTGGATTTTTTTTTCGGGGGGGGACAGTTAAATCAATTTGTCAGATGACGTGAAACAGGAGTTGTTCTGTAACCATTCAGAAAGACTTTCTTGAAGTCCTCGGAAGATTTTCAATCACCCTAATTTCAAACACATGCCCACAAGCACTTTTTGCTTTTGCACTTCCTCTGCTATTCAGAGATTCCTATTTATTGCAGGTCATCATTCCCCGGCCAACACTCACTGCCTATATTGTACTCATTAGCCAAGATCCAAGATCCAGCAGACACTTCCTTTAGAAAAGAAGTAAGGGAAGAATGTGGTACAGGGAAAATTATACTTAACTTTGACTTATGCACCAAGTGCTTAAATATTGTGAAGAATCTCATCTATTTAATGGGAGGGAAGGCATGTCATATTTAGAAACTGGTTCCCATCTCACACATCTGTGTAATTTGATTCATTTTGGAAATAAAGCAAATGAAAATCTGAGTCTCTGAGATTTAAATCTTGTCACTGAAAGAAAGGGAAATTGTTCATGGGTCAGCAGACAGACTGTTCTCACAATTCATTCATTCATTTACAGTTGAAGTAATGTGTTACTTCAGTTCCAAGATTAAACAACTGGTAGTGATAACTTCTTGTCAGGGATCATGTCAGGATGTCAAGCCTGGTGTAGAACATGGGCAAGCTTGTAATCGATATTGAGACAGGTGAGCCAGTGTGCAGCGGACTGCAAGAAAGGATAATCTGCCAGTAAGAAATGGAGATTGCAGTATCCAAAACAAATGTCCTAATTTGATATTTAGTCACCTAGGCAAGTAGTAACACTTTCCAAAATGCTCCATAATAAGCATTTATTTTTCAATCAATGGGAACTGCAGGTGCCAACACTAACCTTTTACTGTTTAATTATGAGCCCCTGATTTAATTCCTGGTTTAATATCTTGAGACCTGAAGAACTTGGATGATAGAGTATAATGCAACAGCATGACCACTGTAGCTGGGTAAAGAGTAGCAAATTACCTTGAAATGTCTAACAGAAGATCGTGGGAATTTTGGACATATTTCTTGTTAGTGTTTTAGAAAAAAGGAAAAATGCTTATTTGTCACACAAAAAAGGGAAAGGCTCTAAGCACAGAGAGCAAAGAGAGTAAGGGAGAAGGAAAAAAAGCAAGAGAAGGATATTTGGGCAAAGCAGCATGGAAGAAAGTATGAACGGTGGAAGGAATGGTAGTGGTAAATGTACACAGAGGCTGCATTGAATCAGAGGCTGGGAATGCTGAACCGGATACAGAAGCCTGTGAGGATATTCGAAGCCAGTGCTGATGGAGTCAAACATTTATTTCACTACAAACGCTTTGGAAATAAACTGAATTATATTGCTCTTAAATTGAAGTTAAGAACAATGCCTATATTGTTACACACTCTTGGAATTCTCCTGTACTGTACATTGAAGCAGGGAGGGGAGGTGGGGTGAGAAGAAATAGGTGACCAGTCACAAGTCTGTCTGTTCTGTTAAAATCCAGAGCCCTTGGAAACAAGCTGGCAGGAGAGCAAGTTATTCTCCTTAAAATCTGAAATTAGGTATAGCAAACATTTTCTTTTATATTTACTCATGCTGTCGATGACTTCTCTTGGCATAACACACAACTTACTCAGTTTTCAACTTGCTGATTTCTACATAGTTTTGTAATGAAAGTTTGTGCTGTCACATGTCTGTCAACAAGTGGAAGCAAAATCTTTGGCTTCTCTTGACCAAGCTGAATTGAGTTTGGTTTATTTTTTCTTTTAATAGTCACTATTAGAGCAATGCTGATGGAATCCAGGTCACTTTTGATTTTTTGGAATCCCTGTCTTTGCTTATGTTTAAGTACCATCACAGTGATATTGCCATGCTGCCAGCCTCATTCCTTCTGCCACGGGCAGAGCATTGCCATTACAGCATGTTAGGAAAAGCCCTTTGACCGCTGCTGCTTTGTCACCATGGAGGGGCAAGGGGGAAACACATTTCACTGAGGAATTATGCAGGGAGTGGAATTGGGAGACATTAGTTTGCTTATAAAATTGTCTTAGAAAAATACAGTAAGTATGTGATGCTAGTGCCATTTTTTATCCAGACCAGCAGACTGAAACACACAAGTGTGTTGTGATTTGTTAATTTTGTTAAAGCAGTTTATGGAGTCAATAAATCTTGAGGGAAGAAACATTCCAAACACATTTCTGTTGGAGACAACTGACTTGGCTGCGAGCTTTATGGAATAATTCCATCAGTTGCTTTTTACTGGATAAGGACATTCCCTGGTGTCATAGCTATTTTGCAAGCCTACAGTTGCCTTCTATGACCCTGAAATTTCTCCGGACATTTCAACAGGCAAGGATGCTTTTATTCCTTTTCCCATGACTGCAACGTGGTGCTGCTAGCACTAGTGCTACTGTATTTTGCCCTAGAGACAGCTATGTTTCACTTGGGGAGGGGCCAGACTTTTTAAAAGGGAATGCATGAGAATTAAGGCATTAATTCTTAAGGCATCCTAACAATATGGTAAATTAATGAAATTTTTTCTGCATTTCATTTCTCTAGAAAGAACTGAGACAGGGACAAGCTTCTAGCAAGTACCATCCTCATCAAATAAGCAAATCTTCTAAGTCCAAACAGGTAAAAACATATAAGCCAGTGACTTTTCCAGGTATATAACAGGGAAGAAAAGGTTAAATACTCTTTGTTAGTAAGAATTTTCAGGCTTGTTGTTGTGAAGGCCTTTGCTGTGCTATAATATGTGCCCCCCAAATGTGAATCAGGAGAGTGTGTATACACAGATGTGTGTGTGTTTGTCAATCCCAGGCAGCTGGAACCCATCAAAGCTGCTTGTGTGTGTTCTTTTGTGTGCCTAAGTAGTGCAAATAGCTTCCCTAGGTTTTGGATTCACCGACATGTGCTAGGCACAGGGAATCTGGACTGCTAATATTCAGTGTTTCAGACCTGCACACCCAAGATGCAAAGCTTGAAAAGGATAAGAAGGAAAGCATTTGGAAGCAGTCTCAACATATGTTTGAAATTAGAGGACTAAAAATAGCATCTCACCCTGGAGAGGTAACACAGTGTTTGGAGAAGGATAGGACATGATGTCATAGATTGAGTTAATTTTTCTCTCTCCTGCTGACGTAGCTGTTTTGTTGGCACCCATATATGCCCTGCAATACAGAAAAAAAAAAAAAAGAGATCCTTAAGGCCAGTTGCTCATGTAAAGGCAGTGTGGAAGTGGGATTGCTTTGCACATTTTAGTGTTGCTTTTTTGTCAGTTTTTCTCACAGATTCTGCCCCTAAGCCAGTACAGTCCCTCCCTGTCACAATTTAAACCCTTTTGCCCTCCTGAGAAGAATGGGTGAGAGGACCTTACTCCTTTCTTTGGAAGCAGGTCCTCTATCCTTTCAAATATACTTGAATTCCTCCTGAAGCCATACCTGGAAAAGTCCTTCACCCGGACAATTCAGAATCCTGAACTGATCTGCACATGCTTTTACTTTAGGAAATGTTCTTCAAGAGCACTCAGTCAGTTCTTGCAAATGCCTGGGCTGAAAGACGGTTGTTGTTCTCTTCAGCTTCTTATCTCCAATTTGCTTTTGCTGCATCAGCACTGTGATAGCTAAGGCTGGTGAACAGTGGATGTTAAGTTAGGAACATCTCATGGCTGCAGTTCAATATTGAATACAATTTTGAAATCAAGTATTTGAATGTCTTGTGACTTCCTTCTTGTTTGATGCTCATTGCCCTAAGAACAGAGGTCATGTGTGAAATCTGGTCTCAGAAACTCTTGACCTATTCCTCTGTCTTGGATTGCCTGACGGTTAAAACAGGAAGCGCTGCCTTAATCTTAATAATCCAGTGGAAGAACAACAGTGAAGGACAGACAAAATCGGAAGAAAGACTGCAGTAGCAAGTACTGGGGTATATTGAACCCCGGTGGGAGTTGTTATTGAGTAGGAGTTGTGCATCTGCACAGAGTTTCAGAAACACAAATATGTCATTTATAATCACCAATTCAGCAAAAACATGAGAAGGAGAGATTAACAGTTTTTTTTCAGATATGGGCAGAGAAATGTTTAATAAAGAACTAACTTCCAGTAAGGCTGGTAAAGAAACCATGGTAATCCACGCAAAGGAGAGCAACGGATTAAAAAAAAAAAAAAAAAGAATAATCAGGCTAATGAATCTCTGAAGTTTAAAGATTTGAGATTGAAGAAAATTATTAGCTGGACCATTACTGAAAATTAAGGGTCCATTGCAGCAAAATCAAGGAAACAGTATTTTAAAGCTGATTACAATTCCTGAGACCTTTAAATATTACTCAAAAGGTAAAAAAAACTGTATGATGATGCACTCAATGCCTATCCAAGTTTTGGGGTTTGAAAAACAAACTGCTTATGATCTCTTGTGGCAAATAGCCTGGCAAACATATGGAATACAAATGGAGCAAGACTGGTGTTTTTATCTGTGGTTTGCATGCAAACTCAACTGTGGAAGCAGCAGGCAAAGCCAAGAGTAGAAAACTGGACAAAGGAAGAGCATGTTCAGTTCTGCAGCATGGCTGGTTTAAAAGGAAAGCTGATACCAACTGAGAGGCTAAGCCAGAAAACCTGAGCTTTTCCAAACTGATAAGGAATGTGGAAAGACTGTTAAATTTATTAGTTTTTCAAGTAGAGGCTCTTCAAAGTTTGGTGGGTATTCTTAAATACAGAAATGTCTCAATAATCAGTGCTGAATTTCTTCCAAATATGAATTAAAAATGTTTTTCCTGTAATATATCATTTTTTGATGTGACCAGTGAAATCCACTGTGACCTAGAAATTTGAAGTTTTCTATCAGCTGCACTTCAAATACATTCTTCTTTCTGAAGCATGCTAATGAAAATGTTGTCCTGAGTATAAAATGGAGCAGTGTACTCAAAGTCATTATTCACTCCACTTGACAACAGAAGCACTCAGCTTCTTTGAGCTGGAATGCATTAGAGGGGAAAAAAAACATTTAATGAATTATGCCTTTTCCAGCTCTAACACTGAAAACTCTTCTGTCCTATGTTTGGTGCATAAAGCTGCTTTGCTTCATGCCTTTTTCAGACTGGTTTTCAGGGCTAGCGTGTGAATAAGTTAAAGAAGCATTGAGTTTTTTGGCCATAACAGTTAAGACGGTATTTGCAGTACCTCCAACTTTGTTTGCATTAGGAGTCAGAATCTCTTTGTGAAGAATACACACACAGAGTCCTATGTTCTGCAGCATAGCAGATGCATCCGTGAGACATTTTCTTGTTTTAACTCCCTTTCTCATGAGTTGTTGCAGTTAAATCAAGTTTTCTGAGTCAGCTTCCTGCAACAAATCCTTGTTGCTTCTCTCTAATTTTTCATCATGCACCAATGTGTTCAGCTGGTGCCAGACAAATTCTACCCCCTGTATTTGCATTCAGTCCCAGAGTAGCCCCGCCATCTACAGAAACGGTGACAGTCCACCAAATGGCAAAACCAATCCAACACCACGCCAGGCAGTCCTTCCCTGTCTCTCTCCCCCATCTCCCAGCTGCCTGATTCCATCTTTCCTTTTTGACTGTTCAGATAAGCACCAGAAGGAATACAAATAGGAGAAAGGCAAATCATAATGCCTTGCTGGGTTAAAGCTAAGCTCGCTCTGAGAGCAGGAACACGAGGCATTAGTTAGGGCAAGCGTAGGAGCCTGGCCATGCTCTGTACTCTGATCAGGCCCCCGGTGCCAAGAACTGGCCGTGTGATGTACTTCATTCGCCTGGGGAATGGCTTCCCATTTAATGGCTTCCCATTTAAACTGTGAGCAGAGGACTGTTTAGTCAGTTCTTCTGGTTTACTTAGTGAAATGAACATATTCACCCATGGACTTTAACCAGGCCTGTGACTGAGTTTTGATTCAAATGCAAGCTAGTCAGAAGCATTGTCACCAAATTTGAAGACTGATAACGGTTTCATATCAAATATATTTTATTATTGCTTTCTTCATCCTACTTTTATCTGATCTTGGAGGTAATTCAAATGAACAAAGATATATGCAACTGCAATTACTACTCCCACTTAGCTACATGTGTGGGCAGTCTTATTTCATAATTAGTCTGTTACTTCTGTTTATCATAAAGTTAATATTAAGCTGAAGTAGAACAAGGTGCACTTATTCCAGAACAAAAATCTATGTATGTGGAGTTAGTCAAGAGCAGTTATTCTGGAATTTGCAACAGCTGTTTAGAAAGCTCTCACAGTTTAAAAAAAGACCTGCACTTCCCAAAGTATACATTTCATGATTCAGAGTAATATATTTTAGCAACTGCATTTCATCTTTTTCAATAGCGATTAAAATAGAGAGTCAATTTTTTTGTGTAGAGACTGATAAACTGTAAAAGGTCACAGCACCAGTCGTTCAAGCAGAAAGAAATGTTTAAAATTAAAAAGCTGCTTTAAACAGATATATTTAAAAAAAATATTTATTACCAGAGGTTAGAAATGTGCTCAAATGGTTAGAGTAGTGGTTAGGGTAGTGGTTAGGGGTAGTGGTTAGGGTTAGGTTTGGGGTTGAGAGAGTCAAAGAGCCTACAGCTCCAGGAACACTGGTACTGGAAAAGGCATGCCGAGGCAATCCCAGCAGGGCCCCAGTACTGCTGCCTGCATCCCGGCAGCACCAAGCTACATCTGATTTTATAGCATGTGGTGCCTATTACGAATGTTACTCTCTTTTTTTTTTGTTGTTTTGGTTTGGGATTTTTCTTTGTTTGTTTGGTTGGTTGGTTTTTTGTTTTGTTTCTTGGGTTGATTTGTTCGTTTGGTTTTTGTTTTTGGGGGGTTTGTTTGGGTTTTTTGTTCTCTTTGTCACCCCTAAATCCAGCTGCAGGTCAGCATTTCTTTGACTGATCACTGGTGAATTTTTCACAGCCATCCGGCCAGCAGTGGCAAGCCTGTGCCTTGCCTGTTACATTTATATCTCTGTATTCGTCAGAAAATCTTGTGCCTCCGCTTCTCGAGGCCTCTGCTATCGCACCAGGCCTGCATTTCTCTGCACTCCACGGTTGTGCTAGTCATAAATCTCTTTTTCCACACAGAATAACTGTTTGTTACTTTTATTTATATAAAATGATGGCTGTACCACACACAGATAAACAGAACTAAAACAAATTAGTCGTAGACCTGGTTAATTATGGAAACTGCTGTCACTGCTAACCAAGGAAAAGATACAGAAGGGTCGAGAGAAGTTCAAACAAAGCAAACCTGACAAGTCTCAGTCCTGGGGCCTTGCACATTCAGTACAAAGCTTTTTGGCAAATTACTGAGTGGCAATGCTCTATTCCAGGGCTGCATGTTTCAGCCCCATAGGTCATAGGCAGGTGAGAGCAAGCTGTACACACTATCACATAATCCATCATGTTTGGGCATTTTTTTAGAACTGCTTATGCTGGCATTTTTTTCTCTTTTGGGGTAGAAAAAACCATGCAAGAATTAGAGTCTCAGTTATCTGAACTTTTAAAAGTAGAAGTTAGCTCAAATATTGCATATTTTTTACAGATAAAATTGCATGGCATAGTGAAGGGTAGACAACAAGGGTAATGGCAAGGATAGGCAAGCACTGAAATTGTCTAGTTCTTCCTCAAAAGATGAAAGAAAATCCACAGCCTCCCCAGGCAAATGAACATTTGATTCTACTCTGAGCTAGATAATCTCTTGATGTCCCTTTCAGTCCTATTGTTCTCTATTACTAGTTTGGTTTTTTATCTTAAATAAAAAACTCCCTGTGCATTCTCAAAATGGATAGTTTTTCTTTTCTCCTTTGTCTTTTTGATAAATCACATGTGATACGCTGATGCATGTCTCCATAAATCCTCTAACTCGGTTTAGGTTTTGCAAAGCTTGAAAGTGGCCTTGTTTGCTTTTTAAAAAAATTTCATCATGTCATTCTTAATTATATATATAAAGAATTGGTAATTTCACAATCATCTATTAAAATAGTGACCCTTGTGGTGGTTGGACTGCTATCACTTACTGCGTTTGTATAGCTGACATACAGATTATTTACTGTTCATTTAGAAAAATACCCATTCCTGAATTCTCTAGTTGGTGTTTTAATATTACTGTTATCTTCTTTTCCAGTCATATATAATCTGTTGTGGTCCTTACCTGACCTGGCATCTTTTTTATATCAATGGGCACAGCACTCTAATTCATCACTTCCTCCACAGATGCAATGCTGAACCATGGTCTGGACAGGACGTCTTGATAGACAGAAGGGAGATCTCTAATCCGATAACATATCCTTAATGATTAACTCAAAATAAATTACAGGCAGGAAAATCTATGTCTTTTTAATGCAGGCTCACTCCCAATACTGTAGTATTGAATACTTTAGTCAAGGCTTTGCCTAAGGATCTCAAGACTGCGATGGAGACATAACTCAGTCTCCCAGTACCGTCTCTATTCCTTCCAGTAATTCCATTTTAACAATAGACCTCTCCTGTTACTCCAGTCTGAATTCCGAGGCTTGGCTGATCTGGTGTTTTGCCAGTCCTACCCTGAACTCATTGTATTGCACAGAGCTTTTGCAGTTCATCTTGGTTCCGACCAAAGAGATGGAAAACAAAACCCCAACAAAAACAAAACCCCTCATGATTTCCCTGTTGCAACCATGCATCAAGTTTGTAAGGATGAAAAAAATCAGCTGGATACTTAATATTTTACGGTAATAGTTTGACTTGGTTCTTGTCCAAACTGGTACAAGATCTCAAGTGAGAGGAAATGGGTATCACAGTGGTGTGTCTCATTCCAGTACCTCCCTCAGAGTTGGAGATGCACTGGTCAGCAGCAGAACCTGCTGAGGAGAAGACTGAGAGATACCTCCAGTCACTTGGGCCAGCGTGTAAGGCGATGGGCTCTGTGGAGTTATTGTGCAAAACCAGCTGGAAGCTGAATGAGCAGTTAACGATCACATAACATTTTGAATTTGTAGAATGTGATTTATTGCCCAAAGTAGCACTTTGGAGTCGCAAATGGTCTTCAGATTCTGTGCATTCACTGACCTTTCAGAGAACCATTTCACAAACTAAAAGGATAATGAAGGGAAGGTTGTTTACAGAGAGAGGTATTATCTGCTGCAGAGCTGCTCAGCAGCACCAGAAGGGTCACCCTCTGCATGTGCATTCTGTTCTGGAATAAAAGCATACTTTGTGAAGGAATTCGCCTTTAAAGGGCTGTCTGCCTAAGTGCTCTTCTGGAATAGCTCTTGCGGAATAATGCGGTTTTCAAAAGCAGTGCCAGCCACTTCCTCTGTATAGACAAAGCCTTGGGCTCCCAGGATTAGACTTTTGGTACTTAAATAAATCGTTTGATGTTTCGAATGGGGACCCTGCGAGCACTCCTGTGGTGTGCTGGTGATGGCATAGGGCCGTGGGTTTTGTCACTTGGTTTCCTGACTTGGCTAAGAAATGGCTCGGAAAAGGCGCCCTTAGCCTCCCACAGGCAGAGGGTGGGGAAGTTTTCACAAGCCCCTCGAAACAGGCTGAGATGCTGCTCCAATCCCTCCTGCCATTTCAAGCCCACACAAGGGGCAGCCAGGAACTCCTCCTGCTCGCAGGAGATGTGATGTCTCCTTGACATGTAGCCCCGTACCAACTGTGCTACCCGAGGCAAGCTAAAACGGGCGATTCCTTTCCAAATACTGTCTCCAAGAAGACTGCAGATGTCTTGTAGAAGTGTTCATATCCTAAAGAGCACCTTTTCCATCCTTTTAAAATGGCAGATTAAGTCATGTGTATGACTCAGCCTCATTTTCTTGTCCTGTGACTCCAGGCAAGTCACTTCTCTTCCAGCTCTCTGACAGGTTTTGGCCATCCAATCCAAAAACGCCGTGTGTGCCTTGCTGAGGAAGATGCGTGAGTGGCACCCTGGAAAAACAAAAGGCAGAACCGCCTTGAACTAAATGCCTTCCAAACCAACGTGATTTTAACTAAGGCTGCCTTTACCAGCTGTAGAGTAAGGGCACTGCGATACTCCCGGGAGACGGCGAATATAGTAGTTGATAAATCACGGGCGATGGAGTGATTGAAGACGGCGATGGAAGTGTCTTTCAGCGCGCGGCGGGGGCGAGGGAAGGCGCAGGGCCCTTTCCCGCCGGGCGCCCGCCCTCATGGCGCCCCCACGGCCCCGCCCCTCGGCACCGGCGGGAAGGCGTCGGGGCCGTGCCCTCAGGAGGAGGAAGGCGGGCGGCCGTGGCGAGCTCGGAGCCTTCGCCTCGGGTATTGCACCCACCCCCTCCCGCGGAGCTGCCCGGGCATGAGCTGGGGATTTAATTACAATTCTAATTTTGGTGGGGAATTACGGTGCTCCGCGGGGGAGGGAGATTCCCTTTGGGAATAGAAACGTACATCTCATGAGGAGGCAGCTGGCAAAGAAAAGCCAAATAAATCCGTGTGTTGATGACGATTAATCAGTTATTTTCGTCTGAGTCAACATATGTGAGATCCCGCCGTGGAGCCCCTTGGGGCAGGTGAGATCGCCCCCTGCCCCCGGCCCAGGGAGCCGAGCTCTGCTGCCATTTTCTGCCAGCCCAAGCCCAAGGGGAACTGCAGGGACCGGGTCCCTGTCACACCCGCAGGCTGGAAGGAGTGCGGCATCCAGGTCTTGCTCACCTACCCCTGAGTACCTGAGGTGGCATAAGACTGTGGCTTTTCATGGATTTGCTCTATTGTCTCAGACTTTCACCCCTTTATCTGCTTCACTGCAGGCGGTGGTGACTGGAATCCTTCAGGTGAGCCAACACGCCAGCAGCAGGAGAACGCTCCACTGAGCAGGATTTTTTTTGTACCTAAAGCTTTTAGTAGGGTGAGGTATAATTTCTCCGTTTTCCCTTGTAGCCTGCAGGAAAGCACAGGTCTGGGTCTGCCTTGTTTTTCTGCTGTGAGATGCCAATTGCCTAAGGATGGGGAGTAGGGGAACAATCCCATAACCTGCTCAGGGGTGATTGAAGTGCAGGATTACGTGCATCTTGTAAGGACGTTTTTAATGAAGAAGGAGATTGTAATACAGTTTTAATGCCTCTTGCATTACTTGTTTTCTTCCTTCTGTATTTGAAGCTAAGGGATTTTTCGAATCTCCCAAAGTATTTTTTAACCAATGTTTTGCTGTAATTATGTGAAGGCATGATTTGTCATTCCATAATTGTCAGGGTTCTGAAACAGAAATTAAATATATCTTGACACTATCAGAAAAAAAAAAAAGGATTTTATAAGAATATTTCCATTAACTACTAACAGAATAAGATAATTCTGAAATGCTGATATTTTGTTCCTTGCTTTCCCAGCCTCTAGATACATAAGATACTTGCAAGCAAATTAGTATCCCTTTAGAAGCTGAAAAAAAGGCTTTTTGCAGATATTTAGCCTAAACGATCCCAACCTCTGTTAGACGTAGCCCATCTTATAGTCTGTGGATTTTGTTTACAAAGATGAGCAAGTAAATATATGCACACATTTTGATGTGAAGGTCTGCAAAACTTTTGATCATCCATAGCTAGAACACCAAACGCAAGCTCACAGTTTAAACAGAAGCAACTTAACCCATTTACAAAACCACAGAAATGATGCAGTAGTTTGGTTATAAGATCGTATTTCTAAGGAACTACTTTGTATTCACTATTCTTACATTCATAAAATTTAAGGAGGTTACACTTTGCTTATTTAACCATGCTATCACTAAGTGCCTATTCCAGTTCTAGGCCTTTCTTACAGGAAGTCACATAGAAAAGGCAGTGAAGCTGTGGTGGAGTACAGATGTGGCAAGTTAACCATGAGAAAACATGAAATGAGCTCTCTGTATATGGGTTTGCATAATAAAAGTCTCAGATTTTTATTACCCTTCTTTTGTTCTCTCCATGCAAGCATACTCCTTACAGGCATTACCTGCAGGTCTTCAGCATCTTTTTTTTGAAGCTCAGCAAGAACTTCAGAACAAATACAGCTTTAATAGTCTGCTCTCAAGATACATCACTAAGGAGCTGTAGCCTTCTCAGCACTGTTTTGTGGGTTTTCTGTCACATAAAGATGGGGAGGCTGAGCTGTTGCATTGCCTTCCATTACCCATTCTGTCTGCAACTATGCTGACTTTTGTTAGAGAAACACAGACTGCCTTTAGCATTCTTACCAGAATAAATTCCACTAGTGAAATTCATTTTAAATGTTCCCACCTCCAAAACTTATCTCTGACCCAAGATTCTCAAAAGGGAATGAGATCTCTTTTCCTAATACCCGTGAAGCCCTTTCTAGCCAAACTGGTTCATCTGAGTATAAAGCCATGGATTTACTCCTTTTGGTTTGGTAGGTCAGATAATGAAGAGTTGGAAGCAGAATCCAAATTTAAATCCATATACGATGTCATACTGACAGGTTTCTGTAGTTCAAGGACTTCTTAAGAGTCCTTTTATGGACATTTACTCATTTATTGCCTCCCCAAGACTGTCTTTGTTTGCATTTCCCAGTAGCGATCAATATTTTATTGCGTGCTCTTTCATGATGAAGGCCATGGAGGATCAAGNTAGTTGATAAATCACGGGCGATGGAGTGATTGAAGACGGCGATGGAAGTGTCTTTCAGCGCGCGGCGGGGGCGAGGGAAGGCGCAGGGCCCTTTCCCGCCGGGCGCCCGCCCTCATGGCGCCCCCACGGCCCCGCCCCTCGGCACCGGCGGGAAGGCGTCGGGGCCGTGCCCTCAGGAGGAGGAAGGCGGGCGGCCGTGGCGAGCTCGGAGCCTTCGCCTCGGGTATTGCACCCACCCCCTCCCGCGGAGCTGCCCGGGCATGAGCTGGGGATTTAATTACAATTCTAATTTTGGTGGGGAATTACGGTGCTCCGCGGGGGAGGGAGATTCCCTTTGGGAATAGAAACGTACATCTCATGAGGAGGCAGCTGGCAAAGAAAAGCCAAATAAATCCGTGTGTTGATGACGATTAATCAGTTATTTTCGTCTGAGTCAACATATGTGAGATCCCGCCGTGGAGCCCCTTGGGGCAGGTGAGATCGCCCCCTGCCCCCGGCCCAGGGAGCCGAGCTCTGCTGCCATTTTCTGCCAGCCCAAGCCCAAGGGGAACTGCAGGGACCGGGTCCCTGTCACACCCGCAGGCTGGAAGGAGTGCGGCATCCAGGTCTTGCTCACCTACCCCTGAGTACCTGAGGTGGCATAAGACTGTGGTTTTTCATGGATTTGCTCTATTGTCTCAGACTTTCACCCCTTTATCTGCTTCACTGCAGGCGGTGGTGACTGGAATCCTTCAGGTGAGCCAACACGCCAGCAGCAGGAGAACGCTCCACTGAGCAGGATNTTACCCTTCTTTTGTTCTCTCCATGCAAGCATACTCCTTACAGGCATTACCTGCAGGTCTTCAGCATCTTTTTTTTGAAGCTCAGCAAGAACTTCAGAACAAATACAGCTTTAATAGTCTGCTCTCAAGATACATCACTAAGGAGCTGTAGCCTTCTCAGCACTGTTTTGTGGGTTTTCTGTCACATAAAGATGGGGAGGCTGAGCTGTTGCATTGCCTTCCATTACCCATTCTGTCTGCAACTATGCTGACTTTTGTTAGAGAAACACAGACTGCCTTTAGCATTCTTACCAAAATAAATTCCACTAGTGAAATTCATTTTAAATGTTCCCACCTCCAAAACTTATCTCTGACCCAAGATTCTCAAAAGGGAATGAGGTCTGTTTTCCTATTACCCGTGAAGCCCTTTCTAGCCAAACTGGTTCATCTGAGTATAAAGCCATGGATTTACTCCTTTTGGTTTGGTAGGTCAGATAATGAAGAGTTGGAAGCAGAATCCAAATTTAAATCCATATACGATGTCATACTGACAGGTTTCTGTAGTTCAAGGACTTCTTAAGAGTCCTTTTATGGACATTTACTCATTTATTGCCTCCCCAAGACTGTCTTTGTTTGCATTTCCCAGTAGCGATCAATATTTTATTGCGTGCTCTTTCATGATGAAGGCCATGGAGGATCAAGTAGTCCAAGAAGAACCAGGATACCAGGATGATGAGGTAAATTTATGATTGATTGAAAACTGTGTGCCGCAAATGTTTGAAGGTATTTTGAAGGTATTTTGACGGAGGGACAGGAGGTCCGCAAAAACCATCAGGGAGTTCAATGCGTTTAAAATTTTGTTCCGGTCTACTCCCAAGAAAATCTCATTCCCCTAGTCCCTGTACAGCCTGGCTCTTCAAGTAATCTTCATTAACCTTTCAAAAGCTGTGCACAGTTTTTAGTGGGATTATCATTATTTCATCATATTTTACATTTCTTTATTAAATGCAAGGGGACTATCAGTTAATTTTCTTCTGCTGAGGAATGATCATCAGCATAAAAAGAGTGAAACTATGGCAGAAAAGCTGCCGATTATGATGATGATAACACAAGTTTTATTAGCACAGCAGAAGATTAATTGCCTGTGAAGATACACTTTATGGAGAAGATGATAGGAAAAGTGTAGGCCTTTTTGGCTCGCTATGGCTTTTGCTTATTTCAGTTATCCAACAAGTTATGTATTATTTGAAAAAAATCAATAAATGTTTACAAATCTGGAACAGTCATGTAGCGAGATAGATGTAATAATAAGAAAAAGCAACATCTATTTTTTTTCTGCTGTTTTGTTTAGGAATCCTTTTTTCAGGATATTGACCTGCTGCAGAAGCATGGAATTGTAAGTATTAGGAATCACTGGATCACACAGAATTTTCGAGGACAGAAGTCCTTGAAAAGCTACTGTAAGGTTGTTTCCAAAACTATATACACATTGATGCAAATAACTGAAATTCCTCCTTGCAATAAGTTCTAACTCAGCCAGCAGAGGCAAAATTTGTCTTTGGTGAGAAGACAGATTTTTAGAAAATCTCATTCACATCAGATTCCTAAATAAAGTGTCAAGATACTCAAAGTATTTAGCACCTAGCACTCTTGAAAAACCAACTGCTTGCTAATTTATTTGAAAACTGTGTGATAGATTATTTCCTGTTCCTGCCAATCTTTGTAATTACTCCTGCATTTTTGGTGCCTGTGAAATTACACTGTGACAATTGTTGCTATACTATTTTCAGCATGCTGGTGCAGGGGGTAGAGTAGGAGTGAGGAAAATATTAGTAGCTGGAGAAATAAGTGGTTAGTTTTCTTCCTCAAATGTGAATTCCTATCATTGTTGCCATCATCACATAAACATCACCTAACCATTTGAATTACTATTATTATATGTTTATTTGGAGGCTGGCTCATGGACTGGAATCCTATTATAGTCAGAGTTATAGAAGCAGAATAAAAAGTTGGGTTTGCCCGAAGTAATGTGAGATTTAACCCTAATAAAAATGACTACAGACAGACACAGATGGGGAGGACATGTCACGATGACTCATCATTAGTCAGCGCTGTAGTTACTGGGCTGAGCATGTCAGCAGTGCAATTGTTGACAATTTTTTTTCACTGGCAGTTCACTGGCGGTTTTAAAGTTAGTTCTGAAGAAGGATCACATGGTTGGGAGCTCAAACTATGGGGCAACATGGGAAAAATAAACAAATTATTGATTTAAAAGTTTAACAGCTTGATCAAAGAGGGTGACCTGAGCTGGAAGGGAGCTGTACTACCCTGTCAGTATGAAAGGAGGCATGGCATTCACTGAATGATACAAATGTATGAAAGAGTTTGAAAACTTAGAACAATGATTTAGGCTGTTCTTCTGGGGTTAATAAGGGTTTTCTGCTCCTTTCCATTATTTTTTTCTTTCTTCCAAGTGGTTATCCCACACCTCAGAGGAAGTTTTTTGTTCTCAGCTGTGCTAGTTAAAAGCTTTTTACAAACATATGATGACCCATATCTGTTAAATTCATTTACCTGAAGAAACAATTTTTGTGGGCTTGGAATTTTATTCCAAGAACTAGAGAGAAAAATATTTACTGTATCTGCCAGTGTGCCCAAAAAGAGAATCAGATTAGAACAACTGAGACTGGTTCGGTGATCAAAAGTATTTGGTAGGATTTAAGGTGCTGTTACCCCTCAGCCTCTGCTGAGTGTCACACACATATCACAGGATAAGAAATAAGCTTCCAAATAAACATGACTAATTTCTCACACAACCCCCCTCCCTTCTTATGCTCTATGCACCCACACACACTAGATAAATAGATGAGCTGTCCAGTTCATAGTATTTTTCAAATAAAAATCTTGGCTGGAAATGGTAAATTGATGTATTATCCCACACCTTTCAGATAGTATGTTTTCTTGTGAGTAATCTGTTCTTGCTTTTACATTTCCAGTGATGTCAGAATCATAAAATTAGGTGAGGGAAGGCAAAATATGTCAGTAGGGTGCTGTCTCAAGTCGTGCTGTTCCCAGTTTATGAAAAACTAGTAGCTCACTCCAGCCCAAAGTGTCAGTCAGTTCTGCAGGATACAGGTGTTTTAAACTGGACATGCAGAAACAGCACAGCAGTTAGACTCAGCTTCCAGTGATCCTCATGAACCAACTCCCAACTATCCACCATCAGATTATCTGTTTTACAGATTAACTGTGCTAAGGGACCAAGGACAGACTGAGTGTTATAGGTGTCCTACGTTGGGTTTCACACTATCTGAAATAATTCTGTACTGTTTCTTTACTACCAGCTTTGATCTAGAAAAGCTGGCACTGAACGGGGAGAAATAAATACCCAGGCACCTTTCTCTCAAAACCACCAGGAGCTGCTCTCTGCACCATGAACCCTCACACCAATGTTACTCAAAATTTTGTTTTGTTGGTGTTACAAACTACACAATGAAGAGTTTAATGTAAATCTGTTTCTTTCTTGAAAACACATGCATATGAATGTAAACTTAAAATATGTTTCAAAGGTTTACTTCACCTTCCAGCTGTTAACTGTCCTGAGTACTCAACAGAAGGGAAATTTCTTTGCAGAATGTAGCAGATATTAAAAAGCTGAAGGCAGTTGGGATTTGCACAATCAAAGGAATCCAGATGACCACAAGAAGGGCGCTGTGCAATGTGAAGGGGCTCTCAGAGGCCAAAGTGGACAAGATTAAAGAAGCTGCAAACAAGCTTGTTGTAAGCCAGTCACTTTCCTGAGAGTTTGAACTTATGCTGTGCAACATTTCTCTTAGCAGATTTCCCACTGCATCATCAAAATAATTTTGAAAATTATTCTTCCCATTACTCTAAGGCATAATATTTTATACTCCACAACAACCAGACAAATGCTGTGGTGCTTTTTATACCCAGCCCACGTGAATGAGGCTAGGGGGAAAAGAAGATATTTATGTGGGATATTGCACTTTTAACTTCAGGTTAAAGCTAAAATAAACCTCTCGTGTTCTCTTTGGTCTTTCCTAGGAACCAGGCTTCCTCACTGCCTTTGAGTACAGTGAAAAACGGAAGATGGTATTTCATATTTCCACTGGCAGCCAGGAATTTGAGTAAGCTTATCTCTAAAATCCTTCCTTCATCCAAGTGTTCCCAACAATCATCTTCGTTGTCTTTAATGAGACACAGAAATATAAGGGAATAAGTACTCAGCTAGGACACACAGACCCCCTTGCATTTGGAGTTAGTGCTGGCTTAAAGAAGCCTGCATCAATAAGCACCAAAACCAACTCCTTTTCTGCAGGTAAACTGGACTTTGTACAGTCATTGAAAATAAATAGTTGGCATCCAGAAATATTGAATGTATAATTTTTTCCCCTATCGAAATAATCTGCACGTTTCAGGTCAAAATTACAAGTCTTCAAGTCCTCCCTTGAGATATTTTTATGGAATGTTATCTTTTCAAGTGTTAATTTCTCTCCTTTCTTTGCACTAAAAATTTCTGTAGATCTTTCCCTTGCACACAAAAAGGGAGGTAAAGACAGTTAATTCTTCATGAATCAATGATCATTTAGAGCCCTGCACTTAATGCATCAAGTGAGGGGCTTTAGGGCAGAAATTACTTTCCTTAAAGTAGTAAAAATGTCTCTTTTTTACTTTCCTCATGTGATTTTTTGGGTTTAACTACATCATAATCCTCTCCCCTTCTGCAGTAAACTTCTGGGTGGTGGGATTGAAAGCATGGCAATTACTGAGGCCTTTGGAGGTGAGAGAACCCCATTAAATGAGTATTACCGAACAAAGAATTGCAACCTAATTTCAATTTTAATTCAACTTGGATTACTTCTATCAAATTTACTACATTGTAGTTACAAAGATGAGCACCTACATGAGTGCAAGAACGAATAATCCACTTCTCTTAGTGTTTTCCCGTTTTTCCTCTTCATTTGCTTGCAGACTGAGTTTGAGCTGAGTAATCATTANTAATCATTACTGAGCATGCTGATACAGTACAACATAACATTTATATTAAGACTATTACTAACATGCCAAAGTCCTCCCTGATGCAATGTGTTCCTTTCCAGTAACAAAATAGCCACAAAAGGTATTTTAGTTATGCACACATTGCATTTTATGTAAGATTTTGAAATGACAATTAAGCTACTATTACAGTACACCCGATTAGTTGGTGCTTGACACTTCAGCAGTAAGAGTTCATAAAACACTGTACTATTCCCTTTAGAAAAGATAAACTGGAGACTAATGTGATTTGATAGAATGAGATTAATAAACTTTTCGCTTCTCCTGGAAGAGAAGCTGGAAATTAAACTGGGCTACGTTAATGGAATCAACCATTTCTTCCCCGCCCTGCCCCCCCCGTTACCACTTTTCCACAGGTGCCATGTGGTTTTAACTTCTATACACAAGAAAAAAATCACTTTAGCAGTCAAGCACAAGCAAATTAAAGCATTTCAGATTTTTCTTTTTGTGTAACACATTTCTCCTGCACAGAATATGATTTAGAAATTGAGGTTAAATGATTTTAAAAGGTAGAGATAGAAGTGAATTTTGTAAGTCAGACTGTTTCTAACTGCAGTAATTCCTGAGTCTGTCAAACCTGGAAAAAGAAACCCTGACTCATTTTTTTTATTTAACAGAGTTCCGGACAGGCAAAACCCAGCTATCTCACACTCTTTGTGGTAGGTATAATACCTTAAAAGAGAGTGATGTTTCTTCTTAGTGAATCCATTGTTTACAACTATATCAGAATTAAACACATAGAGACAAGTCAGAATCTTTTGTTTCTACAAATACAGTGAGACAGACCTTGGTGACTCTTACCTCCATTAACTGTTTGAGTACAGAACTCACATAAATGGTTACTTTTTAATACTGCTCACAACCATGAAATTTTTGCCATTAGGAGAGTGAAGATAGTAGGCTGTCTTCGATAAACCAGTGAAACACACCATCTGGAAAAGCAGAGCACAAATATGGGTCACATGTAGATGGGGGCATTGCTAAGAAAAGGGCAGAGGCAAAATTTTTTGTCAGCAGCTCTTTGACTGTCGTGGTTTCAAGAGGTTTTGCTGAATATGACATTCTGAAAGGGCACCGAAAGGATAGCACTGGTTGTCAGTAACTGGATAAACAGACTTTGGCAGTCACCGTATTTGGGCAGTGCCAAACACAGCAGGACTCTGACTTCCCAGAGATATCTCTCAGTGTGTAAATAGTAGTAAACAATAACTTATATAACTATTAATGCTGCTGGAACTACTAGACACTGGGTAGGCAAATTCTCTTAAATGAACCCTATATTGTAAAGTGAAATATGGCATGTTCTGGAAAAATAAGGTCTCTTCTGGTTAGTACAGGGTAATGGTCAGCAGAGTCATACCCTTTTGCATGAATGATTACAACCGTATTGAGTATTTTAGCTTCACTCCAAAGAGACTAAATCCACAATCAGCAGCTATTTGCATATCAGGAAAAAGTCATATCCAAAGAATTTCTGATCATATGAGTTACAGCTGGGAAAAGGGCCTACTAAGCCAATAGAATTAATTTGGGTAGAGGATTAAGAGGATGCTTTGTGTGTAAGAACTTACTAATAATGTCTCTAAAATATACAGATTTAGTGATGGTACTGAGCAAAACAGTTTTGACACCATTACTTAAATCTGATCTGCAACTGAGAAAAGCAGTTTGAGTTTATTCTCAAGATGGCAGTAAGACAAGACACTCCTGATTTTCACATGGATTAAAACTGACAGTCCTTTGTGACATGGATAAACAGTTGTATTTTATTTAAAATATAATAATAGATGGAGTAAGAAAATATTTTTCCTACTTTTTCATTTTGATCTTCTGTGGTTCTCTGTAGTGACAGCTCAGCTCCCAGGCCCAAATGGCTACACAGGTGGAAAGATTATCTTCATTGATACCGAAAACACTTTGTATCTTTTTGACTGTTAACAGCTGCAGGTGTGATGAACTGGAAAGACAGTTTATTTTGTATAAGTAAATAGGAGGCTTCTGATAGCTTCATATGTGTAAAACATGAGTGGCACAGAAATCCTGGAGATCACTGTGTGTAGTGGCCCACAAAGAAGTGAGTTTTTCTTCTGTCATTTGATGTAATCCAAATGGGAAAAATTAGAGTTAGGAATTGGATTTTATTTTAACTGGGGTTTTGTTTGTTTGTTTGTTTGTTTTGGGGGGTTTTGTTTTTCTGAGATCTAGTAGGCCTCCTACAGGTTATAGCAGCTTTTCTATTCAAGATAAATTTATCTAAGTACTAAACACTATTTTTAACATGTCACATTTGCAGTAGACTGTGTATAAACAGGTTTTGCGCACAGCTAAATTCCTAGAGCACAGATATCCATATGTCAACCCCCCGCCTCAAACCCTAAACACAAAACAATTACCATCGTGAGCCCTAAACTATCTTTAGGGTATGTGGGACCGCCTGAAGACAAAAAGTCAGTCTTCTCTAGGATTAAAATAAATCTTCTTCCCCCCCCAAGTCCTATTTTGGAATGGAGTTTTATTATTTTCAGAGCATGGTTTGCACAAGGAGAAATCCTTAACTCTGACTAACGCCAGCCGACCAGACCGCCTGCGTGACATTGCCGATCGCTTCAATGTTGACCACGAGGCAGTACTTGACAACGTGCTGTATGCACGTGCATATACCAGTAAGGCCATTATTGCAACTGGCATGATCTCTAGTTTTTTTTTCTCCCAGGTATCCATTTTAATAGTTCTCAGTTTATTAACACTTCTCAGTTTATTACCAGCTCCAACACACTCTGTCACAAGACACCGCTTTAAAACTTCAAGAAAGTTTGAAATGGGACTTCTTCTTTGAGAGTGCAATATAAACATAATATGATTAAACATTTTCTGTGTGTCATTTAATTCAACATTAAATTAAAATGTTTATATTGCTTTTCAGTTCTTAACACAACAGAAAGTTGTGTTCATGCAGAGTGAAGATTTTCACAAAAAAGTTTTGTGAGATGGGTGAGAGGAAACTGGAACCTAGATTGTTACTGGGCACTGGATTTAAAACTGCTGGCAGTGAAAATAAAACCAGTGCAGACATTTAAAGTGGAATTTTAAAATTCAGGCTTTTGTTCCTTCACTGTTCTTTCTGGTCCTAATTTCTCTTGGCAACTCTGCTTCCCACTAGGTGAACATCAGATGGAATTGCTTGACTATGTAGCAGCCAAGTTCCATGAGGAAGCTGGTATCTTCAAGTTATTGGTACAAGACTTTTTTTTCTGCATGCTTTCTGTTTTCAGAATAAGTGTTCCTATTTTCTTCCACTGTATTTACTCATCTAGCATGATTACAATGCAGATCATTGACTCCATAATGGCACTCTTCCGTGTGGATTTCAGTGGTCGCGGAGAGTTGGCCGAACGACAACAGAAACTAGCTCAGATGTTGTCAAGGCTCCAAAAAATATCAGAAGGTAAGGGAAACATTTCAAGATTTGGAAAATGTGGACTGGAGTCACTACCAGTATCTGTTGGTAGCACAACCAAGTGTAATCCAAGTGTATTATCCATCAGGCTCTGGTCCAGGGATCTTGCCTCATTTTACACGTCTGTCAGTTAACAAAAAGATCAAACCAATAATATTTTAAGATGACAGATTGAGAAAACCTCTGGACTTCTCAACATTTAGAGTTTTTCTAGAAATACTGTCAAGCCCTAAATGAGATAATAGGTTGTAGAACTGGACCAATATTCCGTAAGAGTAATTGTGTTCCCCAAATTTCGACAGTCTAAATACAAAAGAAAGACAAAGAATAGAAAAGAGGATGAAGGCACATAGAAATAAAAAAGCCATGCCTCTTGCCACTTTCTCAGTACTTTGCAATGCTTTGAGGGATGATGACAGGATGAATAGAGTTCCTTCTCTTTGGAATGTCTCAGAAATGTTGATGAGGAATGAATAAATGCTTTTTTCATGAAGGCAAACAGAGAAAGGGAACGAGAGGGAGCTGAGGGCAGGGAGCCAACAGAGAAGATGGGAACTGAGAAAGACTTGTTCACTGGAATTCTGAAAAGTGCTCATTTTTGGCATATTACAGCTGAAGCAACACAGGAGCAAATCTAGGCTGTCTCCTGATTAACTGCAGCCATCAGTCATAAAATATTTTCTTCTCATTCATTTGAAATTTGAAGTGCTTCAGCAGAAGCCTTGCTTTTACCATGGATGAGAGAATATTTTGGAATTCTAATTGGATGTAGTCTACCTTCTTTGCATTTTCTCCGCAGAATATAATGTGGCCGTGTTTGTCACCAACCAGATGACTGCTGACCCAGGAGCAACTATGACGTAAGATACCTTTTCTCTCTCTTTTAAAAAAATTTCCTGTATTTTGTACTAATTATTTAATAGAGATGAGAACTGAGATTGTATGGAGAAAGAGGCACTGAAATGAAAGCTCAGATTGGTCATTGTTTCCTGTGGTATTAGGAATCATAAGTAAATGACACCTGTAAGTTTCAGTTTTTGGAATGAGCTTTTTTTACATTTATCTGCTGCCTGGTATGGTGGTGTGATTTCACTGTGACTTAAACGAAGAGAACGAGCTATAAAAAGTACTGGAAAAAACACCACATTTTCCTTTTGAGCAGCTTATATGTGATATTTAAGGTATGTATTTCTTGATCCTCTTGAATTTAATGACAGGAAAATGATGCCAGCATTGAACATTTGAACATGTTATCTTGAGGCAAGTGTGTTAAAGTTGGGTTTCTAATGTAATTTCCCTATTGATTATTCATTACTGAGTTGAATAGGGCTCAGTCTGACAGTTAATCACAGTATTAACCTCTGGAATCTGCACAGTGAATCACCAAAATTTTCTTGCTAATTCAGCTTTCAGGCGGACCCAAAAAAGCCCATTGGGGGCCACATCCTTGCTCATGCTTCGACTACCAGGATCAGTTTGAGGAAAGGGAGAGGGGAGCTGCGTATTGCAAAGATCTACGACAGGTAAACCACTTTTCCCTCACAGGAGGGAAGCTGTGTTACAAGCAACCCTACGGTGACAAAGTTCAAGGTACTGAAGCTTTCTGGATGGTGTGCTGGGAGAAAATCTGAAAGGACAAACTAATTAACAGATGAAACAACTAATTAAAGTTGTCTTGCATATCGCATACATTAAATTACATAATCTCTCATCATAAATCCTACTAGATGCTCAGCTCTTAATGAAGACCATCAAATACTTCGGTAGGACTGGTGGTCTCTTGGCAGGAAAATTCTGGACATGTTAAATTCCTAAGTTGTCCTGACACAATAATTTCACGTTTTCTGATCCTGATGATATTGATCACATTCTACAGTTTGCCCGTAGCTATAAAGGCACTGATGTATTCCAGGTTGCTCACACCCACAGCATTTTAGAGGCTATTTCACAATTGCATTTTACATGCGGAAACCCACAAGTTTCTTGTTTCTTTTTCTCCCAGCCCTGAGATGCCTGAAAACGAAGCTACGTTTGCAATAACCGCCGGAGGGATTGGGGATGCCAAAGAATAGGTAAAAATGATGTAAATGTACAGCTAAAACACAGCTGGGTAGTTGGGATGAAGATTTGTGCAAGGTCGACGACTACCTAGCTGCATTTGTAGCTTTTGGGAACTATTTAAGATACTTTGGGAGAACACTGGGATGAACTTTGTACAGTTCAGTTTTTCCTGAACTAGAATTTGTTTCATTTAGAATCTTCATTTTTTTAATTGAACTTTTAGCACACAAAGATATAAGCAATAAGATTGCGAATTTTTCTTAGAATCCTTTTCCTACGTTTTGTGAAAATCAAACCCGTCCTTTCACATGAGAGTGAATATACTCCTTAATTTATTTCAAAGAGAGTGTCTAAGTGGTAGAATTTAACAGTGTGAAATGCAACAGAATTGGAATAAACTCAGTTATAAAATGGACATATATATATGGAAAAGGCAGTGGGAGGAACAACAGCTCAAGAACTTGATGGGTTTTCATGTACTGTAGAGGAACAAGTAGTTTCAAAAATACATTTTTAAGCGTTTTTATCTTGCCTAGATAATGTTTATGTTTTTATTTAGCATTTTCTACTTTTTGGACAGAATGTTTTAAACCTGTTCTTATTAAAGTTAAAAATAAAGACTATGAATTAGAACAGAAGTTTGACTATGTTTGTGTGCTTCGAATTAAATGCCTCTCAATAATCTCATTGATCTTTCATGAGAATAATAATCTGGATGCAAACCAACACCTTAAAACCTTCTGTCTAGTTCTCTGAAAAAACAAACTTGATAATTTTGACTTGCCATTCTTCTCGTACAAGTAAGAATATTAAAGATTACTATTAAATAATATTAAATATTGTTACTACTAAATAGAATAAAACAAATCCAGTGGCTAGATAGGAGAGAGAGGCTGGAACTAGCACTTACTCCAAGAAAAGGCACTTAAGATTCAGAGTGCTGAGGGAGCCAGCAGCACAGGCACAGCTCCGAACTCGCCAGAGATGTAGGTCACAGGGGGCAAAAGAAGAAGCTGGAAATAAAGAGGGAAATGAGGCATTGGGGGCCAAAATAACAATTCCATTTGCAGTATCTCAAATGCTCGTGGAACTGCTTGTTTTAAAATAAACTAAACAATACACACACACACACATATATATAATGGGAAAGCCTTTGTCCTCTGGTAATTACAAAGAGTCTAATTTTGGTATCTGGTCAGAGAACTTGTCCTCACTGGCAAAACAATTTTTTTTGTTTAGATTAACAAATGCATGTAAGATAGCATCAAGTAAAAAAGGCAGCAATGACCAGAAATTCATGCAAGAGAAGCCTGACATTTTAGCCAGGCTTTTCCTTGTGACAGACCTAGAGGGCTTGCCTTCCTTAAGTGGTTCCTTAACAGATAGTTGGTATTTTTCCCGAGGTAAAGCACTATTTTTCACAGTGGATAAAAGTCTAGAGACTTGAAGGCTGGCAGGCTGGCTGATCTGAGAGAGTCAGGAATGGATCAGCCATTGTCATTTAATGCAATGTCCAGTCCTTTGCATGTGCCAGGCTTTCCCACACTAAGCAGTTGTATCCAGTGGCCAAGCACCAACATCGGTGAGAGCGTGCAGTGTCACTTGACTCCCTGCCACCCACTTAAAAAGACCCAGGTTTCTTCCAGTATTTTATTTTAAGCACTAAGATTGCTTTATGCTTTCTCACACATGTGATACATACATACATATATATATAGCATGTGAAACTAAAATGGTAATTTGTGTGTCGTTCTAGGCTGTTATTTTTATCCAAGGGCCTGAAAGTAAAGGGGACTCGCTTTCCCTTCTGCCAATATAACCCGTTTTGTATAACCTCACAGCCCAGAAAGCACTGCTGCCAGCGATAACACGGTGTGGGCCAGGGCTGGGTTTGGCTGGCGTAACCCCACCATCCATGGGACACGGCTCACACTGACTTGGCGACAGAATACACACAGCACAAAAGGATTTATGGCCTGTGCCACGTCATCGCCCCATGGATTATTCTGTCTTTCAGCGAGGAGTCTCTGGCTCATCTGGGGAATTCACTCCCGCCCTCCGGGCGCTCAGGCGACAGCAAGCATCATGGCCGCTCTCCCTCGGCTCCTGCCCCAGCGCCGCGCCAGGATCCCCCTGCTAATCTGACATGGAATAACCTCGACCCGCCGGAGCCACCATAGAGGTCCAAGGGGCCGCTCCCGCCCCGCCACCCAGTGCCCCGTTATTATCCCGCCATCGTGCCATCATTGTGTCCGCAACCCCACCGCCACCTCGGCGGAGCCCGTGGGCGCGTAGGCGACGGGCCGTATTCTTCAAACCCTCTGCGTAACCAGCGTAACCCTCCGGCCCGGCTGCACGGTCCGTGTAAGAATGTTACGCCAGGCGCACCGGGCTCTTCCCGCCCTACGCCGGCCTGAGTTACGCACCTTGCGTACGCCGTGCACTTACGTAACGTGCGCCTCGGCCCATGTGTTCCCCACCGTTCAGAAAGGGTTACGGAGCGCGCTCCTTGCGCAGCTGACTTTGGGGAATAGCGTTATTCCTCCCTCCGCCTTCTTCACGCGGGGCCCCGGCTCTAAGTATAGAACGTTACGCACCTTTCGTAGCCCGCCTGCTACTCCACGGGGCGGTGCTTCACCGAGCGCGCTTAGTGCGTAGTTGGGTTCCGTGAATAGGCGTAGGTGTTTCGGAGGGCCGCACTTTGCGCAGCTCCGGGCGGCCCGTAACGTAAGCGGAGCGGGCCGGGGCGGTGGCGGCCATTTTGTGCCGGGAGCGCGGAGGAAGAAGACGCTGGTGTCTCCACACTGCCCGGGCCCTGGAGCCGACCGAGAGCCCCGCCGTTCCGGCCGCTGACGCCCAGCGGGTCGCGGACCCACTGACCACCTCTTCTCCTTTTGTGTCGCACCAAAGAGGCGAGGTGGCGCAAAGCGAGGCCTCCGAGGCGCAGCCGCCCCTGGCTGGACCCTCGCCTCGTACCCCCAGCCCCTCGCCGTCCCCACGGCCGGCGTTCCGCTGCCTCTCGCCCACCCCTCCGGGGGCGATGAGAGGCTTCGGGGACCGGGGCCGCGACCGAGACCGCGGCGGGTAAGGGGGGGGTCGGCGCGGCGGAGGGGGGGCAG
>VYZQ01044962.1:34588-45707 GCA_013400655.1 Mystacornis crossleyi
CGCGGGGTGGGAGGGTGTGTGTTGGAGTGTCGGTATTGGGGGAGCCAAGATCCCCTTTGTGGGGATTTCCCCCCATAGATTCTCATGTGGGGACGGGGGTAGTTGGAGACGTACCTGTCACCCAGGCGGCGTGGTGGGTTTTAAGGGTTTTGTGTTTCTTAAAAATTTTTTTTAAATTTAACTTTTCCACCCTTCATGTGTAACTAATTCTGAGCCTTGCTTGCAGTTTTAAGGCCTGCATCCGCCCTGCCCCCTTAATTATTTTCTGCCAGCCCCCTTATTTACCCCGTGGCACCCTCCCCCCCCCACAAGCCACGAAGGTCTCGGTGGCCCTGGTGAGGCTGGTTGTCCCTCTGTCTGCCCTTCTGGTTGTCATTGCTCCTTCTGGACTTACTGGAAAGATGGCAGTGGGGGGGGAAGATCTCTCTCAGCTGCGCTCCCGGGCTTATCGTGAGAGGAAATGGGATTGGAAACGCTGCCATGCGGGGGACTTGGGTACCCAGGAGGGTGATCTCGGTGAACCATGGTGCTGGACCACACTTGCCAAGCTTACATAGCGCTACAGAAATTGCTTGTGTGGTTCTGTCAAGGCCTAGTGCTTGATACTCCTGAATCTCTTCCTTAAAGGAAGTTTGGCTTGCAAAAGGCTTTTGGAGGTTTGATTTGATGTGATTTTTGTCTTTTGAGAATGACAGCGATAAATACAGTGGCATTATACTACATAACTAGATTGAGTCTTGAGGTTTTTAAGGGTTGAAAGTAATAAGGTATTCGTGCCAGGCCTTTTTAAAGAGAAAAGTTAGAACTGATTTCTGAGAGTGGCATTTTCACATCATGAATAGTTTTCAAGGATTAGGAAAAAACATAACCATGTAGGTTCTGCTATATGGTAAGCTAGATGTCAATTAATGAGTCTTCTCTCAATTTTTTCCCCTTTTTTTTCTTCCCCACTTCCTTTTCCTCTTGTTTTCCCTTGCCCCTGGGAGATTAAAGACTATTTTGGTATACATTGGAATGCACTTTGACATTGAGTTTCTCGTTGTCTGTGGAGGGAGATAGTTGTATCATTGCTTTATCTTACACCCACATTTAACATTCTGAAATTAAAAGATACTTTCATTTTTTTTTTTTCGCAGAGAGGAGGGTTCTGGTGTTTTTCTGCTAAGAGATTTCCAGCTCAGTTTAACACAAGGACATTGGAGTAAGCGCTTTGGCAAGTCTGAGATAGATCAGACCAATGCTGTTTTTGGAGTTTAGTGAGTGAGTTTGAGTATGCAGATTTATATACAGTTACTTAAAAGAACACTGGCCAAAGCGTTGAGACAACACTTGATGTGCCTTAAAAACAGTGTAATTTCATTTTGTGTAAAGTCTTTAATTATAGTGGATGCTTCTCTTTTAGATCAGGGGTTTTGCATAAGCAAAAGAAGTGCCTACATGCTTCTTTGTGAAGTTTTTGGACATTTGCATGAAAAATCCTTTTTTTGGCATATTATCCTGGAAGCTTTCATGCGTCAGGATTCAATTTGTTATATACATCCTTTTAAGGTATGAAAATATTTGTAACCACCAACAACCATCTTACTTCATAAATAATCTCCACCACATTATAGTGGGCCACCCAGTGTGCTGGTTCAGCACCATTTGAAAGTTTATCACCACTTCTTCTGTAGGCTAATCACATACAAGCTTTCTGCTTTCCTTTGGTCAGGAATGAGCTGTGCGTGACTTCTTAGGATGGAAGATTGTTATGTTTTGCTCTGGAGCGTATCAGTTTTACTCAGTTCTGTCCCAGTAATGATGGCACCAATAATATTAGGGAAGAATGTTTTGAGCCAGACTGAATGAACCTCTGAAAAGAGAGCTGTTGGCAAACCAGGGAAGTATTAGATTTAAATCCGATTAATTGGAACTGGAATCTCATTTTACTTGGAGTCAGAATGTGAAGTGTCAGTTATTGCCAGTTCAGCAGATAAACCCCCAGAGAGGCAGCGTTCAAGGGCTACTGTAGGGCTCCTTTCTTTCAGATCAGTACCCAGGGATATTGTGTATAAGAGTGAAAAACTGAAACTATGTGCCTTATGTGTAAAGTATATCATTTTTTCCTTCTGGATAGCTGTGGAGCAAGTATTCGTAGTACCCAGCTGTTGCAGTGTCCAGTCGTGCAATCAGCCCTGTCATAGGTTTCCGTTTGTTAGGGAGCTCTTTGACCCTTTGAACCTCAGGTGGACTTGAGTGAGGCTATGGGTTTTGTAGGAATTACTTGGGTACTGAAATTGTTGACATTTTGATCTCAAGTTAGCATGATCAGTAACAAACATCATCACTAAAGGTCAAGGTCCGTGTAAAGGAACGTCTGTGCCTTTCTTTTCCTTTGTCCTGAAAGGAAACATAATGCTTAAATGCATTTTTGAAGTTGTGTTTCAGTCTTTTTCATATGACAAAAACTGATGACTCTGCAGGCTGTCTGGGGCATCTAATAGATACACTGATGAGAAAATAAGGGATATTTATAGGAAAGGGAAGAAGCCCAATGCACAGTTGCAACACCGCAGACATTTTAAAGCTAACTTGGCAGGTTTTAAGTTAAATTCTGTTTACCATACTTGGCTTTTCCAACAGTTTAACCACTTCTTCTTGTTAGAATGTTGATTTGAGTGCTGTTTCTGTGGTCTCTTAGTCATTATAATTTGTAGTTTTCATTGGGAAGCGATTTAAAGAACAAATATATTTGATGTTTGAGCAGATAGGCTTTTACTTAAGATAAATCAGAACTTTTTTCAGCTCTTGTTTATTTTTTGGTAGCTTTTCCACCCCCTCCTTCATCCACAAGTTACTCCTGTAAGAAAGTTGCTTAGGGATTTTTGTTGCTTTCAGTTTGTTTCGTTACCAGTTTTTTATTTACTAGTGGCCTACCTGGGTAAGGTGCAGACACTTTGGTTTTGCTGTCTGAAAGTTGTTTCAAATCGACATGTCTCATGAGCTCATGTTTTGCACAACGCTGTAGCTTTAGGACAAAAATGGACTTGATAGCATTTGGAAAAGTACTTCCTGCTGAGTTTGTACAATACTGATGAAAGTGCTGCAATTTTTTTTTTTAATTATTTTAAAATACAATTAATGATATTTACAGTAAATAATCATTTCACGCTGCTGGGTTTTTAGTTACTCTTACAGCTTCTGCCAGAAGCTCATGTTTTGGCTATTGCGTTAGCCAGTCGTTACAGTTAGTTCTTAACGTTCTGAAGTGTATAAAATAAACTGGATAAAGAAAACTTAGCGAGAAAGAGCAGTTTTGAATTGTTTTGCTAGTTAGAATTTTTTTGGGAACATTAGCTTCTTGCTCTCTTCAGTCTTCATCACAGTGCATTTCAGAAAGGGTATGATTTTTCCCAGGTTTTTTTTTTCTTTTTTTTCCTGTTAGGCTGTGTTTTAAATTTTTTATTTTTTAATTTTGTTGATGACAGAATTACAGATGGACTTGCAGGCGTGGCTGGACTTGTTTACTTTCTGTTCTTCACTCTGTTGTTTTTCATTTGAGGCATACTTCTTGGTAAGAAAGGAGAGAAGATACAGAGGGGGAGATAGTGAAATAGCTATTTAGTGTAAAACTAACCTTGAGAGAGAGAGCAGGAACTTGCAAGGAGAGATTTTTCTCACCCCTTTTATGTAACTATGTTGTAAGTGCACTGTCAGTTTCAAGGCAAATGCTGTAAATGTACACACAGCCATGTCCTCCAGACAGGCACTTTAAAGGGGTGATTTACAATAACACGGGTTTAGGTTCAGAACCAACCTAAAGCAGGTTTATGTTACTTCAAGGAGTTTTATACCATCATAGTGATTGGAGTGGATGACTTGCTAGAATGTTGTGTTCATATGTCACCTTGGGGAAAAGACAATGGAAAATGGTTAAGAAAATTCCAGAGTAATTTTAAAGTAGTTTTAAATACTGGTAGTATTTTTTAAAATAACTGACATTCACATTCACAGGTTTGGAGCGAGCCGTGGAGGTCCTCTTCCTCCAAAGAAATTTGGTAATCCAGGGGAACGTTTACGTAAGAAAAAATGGGATTTAAATGAACTGCCCAAGTTTGAGAAGAATTTTTATGTGGAACATCCAGAAGTGGCCAGGCTGACTCCAGTAAGTTCCATGTTGTCTGCAGCAGAAAATGTCACAAGTTGAAAAACTTGTCCTAGGAGGTTTGGGTCAGCATGTAAAATAGAGCTGAGTCTTCATTAAGTGTGTTTGGCACGTGTACTCTGCAGGATGCTGGTTCTAGTTGCCTTTACTATTTAACATTAGCAAAGGATATGCTTTTCTTCTTAGTTGTTTTTACATGAGAGAGATTTTATATTTTGTCATTTGTAATTCATCATCATCATACTTCTCTGGTCTAGCAGTTTGTCAGCAGAGATAAAACTTAGAGAGTTACAGTACTGGAGAAGCCCTGAAAAAACGTAAGGTAATGAACTAAGAGTGACAGAAATACATGAGAAACATTTTAAAGTAATATTTTGTTGTAAGAGTAATTTGGGCTGAAAGAGGCCTTGGGGACATCTCTAGTCTAATCCTCTGCTCAGAGCAGCACTAACAGTAGAACTAGAGCAGGTTGCTTAGTGCCTTGTCCTTCCGAGTTTGAATACCCCCAGGGATGAGGAGAATTTATATCCTCTCTGGGTGGCTGTCTCAGGACTTAATGTTTCTCGTGGGATATTGAACATCTTTCCTATAGCGACCCATCCAGTAGTTGAAAGTAGCAGTTAAAGGTCACTGTTAGCCCAGTCTTTCCCAAGCTAAACAAATCTGGTGCTCCCAGTCTGTCTTCATATGGCCTGTACTGTAGCCTCCAGCTTTCCCCCATAGTTGGACATGCCAAGTTAAAAAGATGTCCTTCTTACATCGAGGGCTCAAACCCCGGTGCAGTACTTTATGTAGATACAGTAATCTTCCCTTCCTACCTAACTTGAGTCTAGTCTTCTAGTCTCTCTTGCAGTGTATTTTTATAATTAGAAATTAAAGAGATTTTGTTCTTAACGTGAGGCAACAAACAAACAAAATGTCATTATTTGATTGCACAGACTTACAAATCCCTATGTGAAATATGCATATGGCATAAAGGAATTGAAGGGATATCGACCTCTTAAAGATACCACAACTTGAGCTGCTGAACCACGGTTAGCATGAGCTGCTGTAGCTGTCTTTGGCATAGCCAGCTAAAAGGATTTTCATGTTTTCCCCCAGAAGTTCCTTCTTTTTTTTACCTTTTAATTCAAGCTCAAGAGATTCTCAGAAACTGTGAATCTATTGGTTTGGATAAAGTGCATATTTGGTATTGATGTGTCTCTATTGATTTCTAATAAGCATGAGAATAAGGTCATGAATTGTCAAAGGGCAGTTGGACTTGCAAGATAACCTAGACAAAACTAAAACACTTTTTCTAATCCTGAAATTACGCTCTATATGGTTACACATTTCAGAAATATTACAAGTTCCTTTAAAAAAAAGTGAGGTCCTAGGGTATCATTATGATGTTGTCAGAGCTTCTTTCATTCTCTGAAACAGTTCCAAGCAACATTTGAGTTGCAAGTTACCCAGCAAGAACTCTGTATTTATCTACCTCTGGAATGTGTTAATTGACAGAGAAGGACTGCCCTGCCTTCTCTTCATGGTATATTAGGACCTATTTAGTTTGTTTAAGTCTTAGCACTGTCACATAAAACATGTTTCTTATCCTCTGTTTCTAATCGCCTTTGAAGCTGTTGGTCATTTCTGGCTTCTGGAAAAAGTGTAATGCCTAAAAATATTCTGTTAACATACTTTTCATTTAAAAGGGCTGGTTGTAAGAAGAGATTGACATTAGTCCTTCTAGGCTATGTAGAGACCTCATACCTCTGAATATTGGAGAAGCTGTACAATAAGTCAGTCTTAAAGTAAAATCTTCGGAAAGGAGTCTTTTTTACATCTCTGTTTCACTTTAGTTCACTAACAAAGCTGTTATTCAGAGGTGAGAAGAGAGTTCGTAGTTAGAAACACACACTTTAGGTCCCTGCTGGTATTTATTTTTTCTTTTCTTCCTTTCTTCATAAATAGTATGAAGTTGAAGAATTGCGAAGGAAGAAGGAGATAACAATTCGGGGAATGGAGGGCTGCCCCAAGCCAGTGTTTGCCTTCCATCAGTGTAGCTTTCCACGTAAGTATTTTTGCCATTCTTTAGGATCATGAAGATTTCTCAGAAGATACCTAAACAGTTACTGGTTCTATTCTCTAAAGCCTCAGTTATCCTTTAAAAATTTATTCTCTTCTTAAATTCTGAAGAGTATGTGATGGATGCCTTGATGGACCAGAACTTCACAGAACCCACTCCGATTCAGTGCCAAGGCTTTCCACTAGCCCTCAGCGGTCGTGACATGGTGGGCATTGCACAGACCGGCTCTGGAAAGACGCTAGCAGTGCGTATTCTTTCCTTTTATTGTTTCTGCTAGCTTTCCTGGTCACCTGGCAGAAATCAACTGTGGGTTAGTTTTTAGGCTTGCCAGTACTAGCGGTGAGATGCTTATGTTTTTAAAGCTTGTTGATTGCATCACAGGGGACACTTGAGTTTCAGCTCAACTACAAGCCTGTCGTATATGTATGTCTATATATATATAGACAGTATAATGTATTATATTGTCTATATACAAGACAAGTGTGTATTTTGTGTGTGTCTTCCTGTTTGGATGCTTAGTCAGTTCTCTTTGGTCTATGCTTACATTGTGGTTTAGAAAACAGGACATTCTCTTTAGCACGTTTGCTTCATAAACTACACAGGTTAAAATAAAAAATGGTTGAGTTTCTGAATATATATTAATTTTAACTGTAGTGGTAAAAAGGATTTTTATCCTTAATGAAAAACATGGCTATAGGACCATGATTACTCAGTTGTGCTAACTTATGCTCCAAATTTAAGTGAGCCTTGCTTTCAGAAGTGCTGAACAGCCACATTCTGTGCTCATCTGCCAAAGCAGATACTGTTGGTCAGCAGCTCTGAAAATCTTTGGTTGTGCTGGATAAATGCAGCTGTCTGGTTTTGCAGAATCACAATTTATATATGTTACAGAATACTGTTTTCTTCTGTTTTAGTACTTGTTGCCTGCAATTGTTCACATCAACCACCAGCCATATTTGGAGAGAGGGGATGGCCCAATTGTAAGTGCTTGTTGATTCTCTTCCTTTTTGTATGTATAGCATGACATTGTTAATGAGATGGGTGCTTTATTTAATTGATGTATCGGAATAGTAATTTTTCCTATGGTATTCCTATCAGAATAGGAATTTTTACTATCACAATGTAAACATCCCACTCAGTTGAAATTCTGTGCAGTTGCTGGCATAGTCTAAAGATATTTAAATGTTTAGCTAATAAAGAGCAGATGGTCCGACTTTGCTTATGGTTTTATGTTAGGGATGTGTATGCAGCTTGACTCTTCCTGAATCATTTCCTTTTGCAGTGTCTGGTTCTGGCACCTACTAGAGAGTTGGCCCAGCAAGTGCAGCAGGTGGCTGATGATTATGGCAAATGCTCAAGACTGAAGAGTACCTGCATATATGGAGGAGCACCCAAAGGTCCCCAGATCAGAGATTTAGAAAGAGGTAATTTTAAAATAGGTGCTTGCAGTTTCTGGAGAAAATGGTATTGTAAAATCTCTGTAAAAATAAAACTTCTCAAAACGTGTGTGGAAGGAGGTGTGAGTGAATGAGTGTCTGTCTCATTTTCCAGTTGCAATGACAGTTCATGAGGTAGTTTTCTTCTTATGTTGTATAGTGACTTGGATATTGGATTTTCTTTCTGATTGCTCTTTGGACTTTCCAGTTGTTAAGATCATCAGGGTGTAGAAAGGGGAAAAGGAAACTTCACAGAAAGAGAACAGGTTCTTTTCAGGAAATGCAGTACCAGCATGTTTAAGGAAGGATTTTTCTTAAGGCAGATTTTAAGTTTTCTGCCTATGTTTGTTCAAATAATCAACCTTTGTTTCTGAATCTATATAAAAACTTCTTTGGACAGCAGGAGGGGTGTGTGGGTTTTTGTTTGGTTGCAGTTTTTTTTGTAGTTCTAGGGGAGGGGGTTGGTGTTTAATTGTTCTTAAGCACTATGTACCCTGTAAGTGACTACTGTAACACAGTCGTGCTTAAGTGACCTATAATTTCAAACTGAGGAATGTGCTGATGGCTTTCATCTTCACTAGATTAAGAAATGTAATAGAATTATGTGAAAAGATTCAAGAATTATTATCAAGGCAGACATATATAGAGATCTATTCAAGAAATCAGAAAATTTTGCTTACCGCTGCAGTTTGCAGGGTCCTTACTGCAAACTGCCGTAGTGGGATAAAGGCATGCATGGTAGAAGTCTGTGCCATATCTGTGTTCAAGAAAACAGTGCATTCCAATTCAAAAATAGCATCTTCAGTGGAAGAGTCCAAGGTTTCATGAAGAGTTCTTGGAAGGATCAGCTTGCTGGGTTTTGCACACTTTTGTGGAGTGCTGTAAAATGGATACTCTGCTTGAAAAGAAAATCTTTTTCATGCCTCTTCTTCCTTAAACTTACCTTCGGTGGGCATTTCAGTGACACTGAAATACTCACCTGTAAAATTTGGGAATTGGTGGAAACCAGATCCTCCTTTTAATGAATGTGTAAATTGCCCAACCCGGTATTAGTTTGGAATATTTGAACTCTCTTTTTATCCCCACAAACGTTGGTGGGATGATTGTCTCTCATTACTGGTGCATAGTTGCTCACTATTAAAGCCCGTGCTTTGGCTTTATCTATAAAAAAAAAATGAAAGTAATTTGACCCATATAGAAAGAGGAGCACTTCATGTTTGAAAATGACACCTCTCTAGACTGCATAATTCTGGATGAAGGTGGGTCAGGCTTGAGTAGAAGCTTACTTCACTTCTGATTTTTGGACAGCTCTTCACTGGTGTTTTTCTGGCAGAAACCTTTTTGTTTCTGTACTGCATTTATTTTTCTAATGGCTCTGTAACAGTAATTTCAGAATGGAAAAAATATTAAATGGAACTAGGGCTTCTACTGAAGTGACTCAATCTTGGGTACGAATGAGGGTGGTGCTTTTTTTTTTTAAAACAATTTTGCTCTGGAAGGTGATTCACTCTGACTAAAAATACCGGTTGACATTCAAATGAAGAGCCTTACTCTTTTTCCTTATTCTGTTTTGAAGGTGTGGAGATCTGCATTGCTACACCAGGTCGCTTGATTGACTTCCTTGAAGCTGGAAAGACCAACCTTCGTCGCTGTACATACCTGGTGCTGGATGAAGCTGACAGAATGTTGGACATGGGATTTGAACCGCAAATACGTAAAATTGTTGACCAGATAAGGGTACGTGACCCTTACAGAAGGACAGCCTCCTTTGTTTTCCTATTTGAAATCTAGTATGGTAAACAAATCTGTTTTCCCTTTTCCTTAGCCTGACCGCCAGACTCTGATGTGGAGTGCCACCTGGCCAAAAGAAGTGCGCCAGCTTGCCGAGGACTTCCTGCAGGACTATGTTCAGATCAATGTGGGAAACTTGGAGCTGAGTGCCAACCACAATATCCTGCAGATAGTGGATGTATGCATGGAAAGCGAGAAAGACCATAAGTAAGCTGATGTTCCCACCATTTCACTTTCTTTGGTTGTACTTTAAAGTCTACAATGTTTTGTAAGCCTACTAGGAATTCCAAATAGCGAAGTTACTTGTAGTACTATTTAACCTTTGAGTGTTACAGAGTCAGTCCGTCCTGTAATTAACTAGTCTCTTGTGTATATTTTGACCACACCTTTGCACAACCAGCAGAAATTTCTGTGTGATGCTGACTAACTTATATGGATATGTGTTGTGTATGTCCTCAATGTCCCTTGAGAGAGAGATCCTATATTCTGGTATGTGTGGCTATACATCTTGGCTCTCATGTCTGTTTTAGACTGATACAACTGATGGAAGAAATCATGGCAGAGAAGGAAAACAAGACTATCATCTTTGTGGAGACAAAGAGGCGATGTGATGATCTCACTCGAAGGATGCGCAGAGATGGGTGATTAGCTTCTCCCCTTCCTCCACTTTTTTCTAGAGGGAAACAAAAATTGTAATCAAAAGCAGTAAGGTTTAAATGTTCGTGATGCTATTGTTGGGAACAACTTACCCATTATTTTCTTGGCTGCATTCAGTCATTGTTTCCCAGAAGATTCCACTCCATCAAAGCATTAGTGCAAGAGAGAGTGTTCGTAAGCAGTGCAGCTTTTTTGGTGTCTCAGATACGCTGATGGGGACTGTATCAATACAGCAAATGTGATTTGGCTTAAGTGGTTGTTTATGTGGGTTTACAGTACTTTAGTGGGTTTACAGTACACGTGCTGTGTAGATAGAGGCCAGAGAATAAAATGTTTCTCAAATCTTACAGTTTTTTCCTTTTAAACAAAATGCCAGTAAAGCTTCCTGTTTGCTTTAATGTATGTACTTTCTATCTATACTAAATGTATATCTCTGTTTGGCAGTTGGCCAGCTATGTGTATCCATGGAGACAAGAGTCAGCCAGAAAGAGATTGGGTGCTTAATGGTGAGTCTGTCACTGACGGGAGAATAACTTGGGCTGCTGTACCTAATTTACCTAGATGTCTTTTTCTGTGGTCTGGTTTTGGGTTTTTTTTAATCTCTAGACCAAATAGACACGTTTAAAAGGACTTCTCTTGCCTTTGTACTCCTTATTTCAGTACTTGTGCCTTTTTTTGGTTTGTTTTGATAAAACAAGGTGGGAAAATTGCTTAATGCAGCTGGATTTTGAAAAATCGTTGAGGCATTATATCCTGACTTGTGGGGGTTTCTGGAATTCACCCACCTTATCTAGCTTCTGGAAAATGAGCATTTAGTGTAAATCAAGTTCAGGTAACTTTATCTTTTTGAAAAATCTTACTTCATAGCATGCTTTGTTTTACAGAGTTTCGTTCTGGAAAGGCTCCTATCCTCATTGCTACCGACGTTGCATCTCGTGGGCTAGGTTTGTACACATAGACCGCTCTTGCCTACTGCTGCATATTTTTCTTCTTTGGACTGAAAAATGTTTCTTTAAAAAAAAAAAA
>VYZQ01044962.1:48610-65320 GCA_013400655.1 Mystacornis crossleyi
CCCCCCTCAAAAAAAACCAAACCAACAAAACCAACACCCTCCCCCAAAACGACTTAATTGGATAACACTTCAGAAAACAGTCTCCCCACTTCTCATCGTCCACTTCACCCAAGCTAAGGGGGAAAGGTATCAGTCTGTTTCTTGTTACTGAACAACATCTCTGCTTGTTTTGGGGCCCTGAGTTTGCTGCTTAAAGTAAGTCACTTAACTGGCAAACTTCTGGACGACTTCCTCCAAGATCCTGGAAAGTGAAGGCTTCTACCTAAATAACATAAAACAGGGGCGCGCGCCTTTTGGCTGAGTCACCAGGGCTTTCCCTCTTCCTAATGGAACATTGGTTTCAAAAAAGCTTCTTTCAGGTAAGTTCTGAGTCCCGTAATGACTTCTTTGTGATAATTCCCTGGAGTGAGGTCCTCTCTCTGCACTGATTTTTTTTTTTTTTTTAAAATACTTTATTTTTTTTGTTCAGTCTATTAAACTAAAAACATTGAATTTGTTTTGTTTTGTTTTCTTTAACAGAAGCTTTGGTATCAGCTGCAGATCATTCTCAGTGCAGGGGTGGGGGCACATCTACAATGTTGGTCTAAACAGCTCTCTAGACTAGCATGTTTGCTAGTTTATATCTGTCCCGTTTAATAATGGGAGACTGTGCCAAGTGCTGTTCTGATGGTCTGACAAAGGGAATGTTTCCCAGGTAGCTGTCAAAAATGATTTACAGTCTCAATTCTTGATCCTGCTACGTTATCTTCTAAAAGTGCAGGAGGATTGCGAGTGTGCGCAAACACTTTGGAGCATGCTAGACTGGAGAAGCCGAGTCTTGTACACGCTCTGGTCTTCAGCAAGCTGCGTGCTCTACCCAGGACCACTTTCTAGTCTGGAAAACACCCTTGCATCTTCCTCTTCCTGCCTTCCCATTCTTTCTGCTCCTCCCCAGTCAAGTCAGTTCTGTCTGCATTGGTAGCTACAATTCCTTGTGCTTTCTGACAGGAAAGCACGTCCTTGTATCCTCTCTGGTAATTCAAGTCACTTGCTACTGGATGTGCAAAACGGGACTGGCTGAGGACCATGTAGCCTGGAGTTTGTCAGTCTAGCTGCACCCCGGCTGTGAAGATGCAATCTGTCACACGTACTCCTCTCTATACTTCACTTTCCCTTTTTCAAAAAAACTGTTGCATCAAGGACCCTAGCTGGAGACTCGCGCAGCCCCCTGTGAAACCTGCCTTCTCACTCCCTTTTTTTGGTGTGATTCAGGACTTTGGAGTCAGCAAAGACTGAGGAGCCCCCCTTTGCTGTAATAAGAAACAGACATAAAGTCCCCCTCTTGTCACAACAACCCTCATGTTTTTATTTTTCCTACAACCCCTTTGAAATTGATGCAGTCTGGGCAATAGATGCAGTCTGACCCTTTGGATGTAATTTTTGTTATCTTCATTTTTTTGACAATTGCCCCTAAGAGCCCCAAATAGGGGACAAAAAGCGTTGGAGGACCTGAAACTTTTACCTGAGCCCAGGTTCTCCGGCGCTTCACAACCAAATGGGGCTACAGAGAAGCGTCTAAGCCAGTTCACAGAGCGAGCGTGTGTGGGGACTTCTCGCTGCCACGGACCCTTGATGCATGCTCCCCGCGCTCCAGTGGTCCCGTGTCAGAGGGCGGAGTTTTCGAAAGGAGGCCGCCAAAAATAAAAGGCAAAGAGACGGGATCGGCTGCAGCGGTTTCCCACAGGAGGAGGGAGTGTGCATCGGTCTGGTAACAAACAGAGAATGTTTCTCTCTTTAAGACAAAACAAAAAAAAAAAAAAAGAGGAAATCACAAAAATCTGTGTTTTATCTTGGATATTTTCAGAATATTCTTGTTAAAATGCAGATTTTAAATTATTTTTTTATGAGCTGTTAGGGCACTTACTGTAGAATGGTGCATTTGAAAATAACTGTATATTACAGCAAATAGGTGCTTTTGGTACTTAAGGTGCTTTCACTGAAGCGTTGCACTAATATTTACTTAGATTCTGTCCCATAAGTTTACAAAGTCTGTCTTGTCTTAAAACACAATTCTGATTTCATAAATTTTAAAACTATTTTGCATGCAAAGCCATTTTGATAGTTTTATTTCCTGCTTCCATTTGGCACTGGAAGTAGGGAATTGCTTACGGAATTCAGGATTGTCCAAATTATGCAAACTTGCATGAACTGGACAGAGCAGCACAGAAATGTTAGTGCAATGCATTCTAGTGATAACTACAAAGCTGAGTTAAGATACTTTAGGTCTGAATAATTTTTAATGAGTTGGCTGAGTAAAACTAATGTATTTGAATGCCTAAAGTGTTAGGCTAGGGAAATTAGATCACTGTATTTTATTTAGTACTGTAAAAGTAAATATTTTTAAGACTGCTTTTTATTTCATGTTACCGAGTGGAAGGTAAGTGATCTCATTACTGTTCTTTTTTGTTAGACTTCTCCCAACAGAGTAAAAGCTTTACCATGGCAGTTCTGCCCTTCCTCCACCCCAGTTTGCTCTGTCTGATGGTGACATTTTCACTTTATGTTAAACACGGATTTGTGTTTAAAAAAAAAAAAGTATGAAATTGAATTAGCTTATTCACAAACGTCAGTGTCTTTGACACAGGAAGACAGAGAAACGCATTCCGGGGAGGATGACTTTGAATGCAGGGCAAAGCTGCTTTAAAATTGCTTTTCTTTTTCAGGACACTGACCTGCCTTCCTCATGATCTTAAATTTCAGTCTTCTACTCTTTTGGGATGAGTCTGTCTTGTATTTATTCCATGCAGTTACTAACTTTGTATTTTTTTTTCTTATTACTGTCACCTGCATTCGTGCTCCCCACCTTTCGTTGGCACGTCCTCTCTTCTTCTCCCCTTTCCTCAACCCCACCCCTTCACTGTGCTTCGCTCCTGGGCACTTCACAAGACGTGGAAGATGTTAAATTTGTGATAAACTACGACTATCCGAACAGCTCCGAAGATTACGTGCACCGTATTGGCCGTACCGCACGTAGTACCAACAAAGGTACTGCCTACACCTTCTTCACACCAGGAAACCTGAAACAAGCCAGGGAGCTTATCAAAGTCTTGGAAGAAGCCAATCAAGCCATCAATCCAAAGCTGATGCAGCTTGTGGACCACAGAGGAGGAGGAGGTGGTGGTGGAGGTAAAGGCACAAGGGAGAAGGGCTGCAGAGGGAGTATGTTCCCCTTTTTGGGGGAGGGAAGATTAAAAGAGGCTAGGGAAGTAGTGAGTGCAGGTCTAAGATGACAGGTTAGTGATAAAGCTGTTCTGTACTTGAGGTTCCAACACTTGATGTAGATGTAGTATTTCTGTCCCAAGAGAGAGGCTGTCCCCTGTTTTACCTTAGCTGTAGAATTTTTTTTCTCCTCATAAGGTCCTCAGGGAGCTGGTTTTGCTTGAAGTCATTACTTCCTCACAGCTCCAGCTAAGGACAGGCAACCAGGTGCGTGTACATGCATGTGCAAAATTAAAACCAGTAAAGGGATACACTGACTTTCAGGAACTGATGTACTTTCTCTTCCCATTCCCTGAAGGAATAGGAAGTTTCCTTATATTTCAAAATTAGTTCTGAATTTCTTCCATTTCTTTGTCTCCAAACACATACATAAAGAACCCTTGTTGAACTTCATGTTTACACCTTGAACAAAACGAGGAGGTGTATGCACAGCTGTGCAGAGAAGTTACAGTCAGTCAGAAGAAGCTGCTCCTTGGGTGCAAAATTGGGGATGTAGAAGGGGGAGAAAGGGTGGCATAAGTGTACCAGAGATCATTGTTTGAGACTTGTTCATGGTACTAAATCTTAATGTATCCATCGCCAGGAGGTCGCTCTCGTTACCGAACGAGCAGTTCAGTAAACAACCCTAACCTGATGTACCAGGAAGAGTGTGACAGGAGGCTCCGGGGAGTGAAAGAGGGCCGGAGAGACTCAGGTGGCTTCAGAGACCGTGAGCGTGGTGAAAGTTATGCCAACGGAGCCAACAAGACCTATGGCAGTGCCTACGGGAGCCCAAATTCTGCTTTTGGGGCAGCACAGAGCCAATATGGTTACACTCAAGGGAGCTATGGAGCAGCTGCCTATGGCACGAGTGGCTATGGCACTGCAGAGTACAGTGCTAGTGGCTATGGTGCCAGCACCACAGCTGCCACGGCTGGGAGAACCTCACAGAGCACTACCCAACAGCAGTATGCAGGGATGGTGGGGCGCTCGGGCCAGCAGCCACAGCCGCTCATGTCACAACAGTTTCCGCAGCCCCCTGCCACTAACGTGATGGGCTATATGGGACAGACTGCCACCTACCAGTACCCGCCCCCTCCGNTATATAGTTGACTGGAAAATTTATTATTTTTGTCTTGCATGTTGAGGAATTTGGGAATTTTATTTTCTCTAAAAGAAAAGGGTATAAGGCAGATAGGTCCCAGCTCAATCATCTTGGTGTCTAAGGTTTGTGTGAAAACTTGCTTTTGAGGGAAAGAAGTTTCTATTATGTAACACGTTAACGTAATTTCAGGAAGTATAAAGAGAGATGGGAAACTCTGAGGGAGCCAAAAAGCACTTCATTTAAAATACAAATGCAAGGGAGCAATGCTCACTTCTCCTTAATCTTAATTTTTTGTTTTAAATAGCTCACTATTACTGCTTGTAATCTTACTGTAGGTGACTTTCCATAGGAGAACTCTGTTCATTTGTCTGAGCTGGGTGGTGTTCAGAGTAAAGCCTTGGGTATATTGTAGGCAATTTCTGTAGTTCTGGAAGCCCCATTTTCTGCTACCTGTATCAGCCTGCAATAGGGAGCTTAGGATTAAAAACCCAGTGTCAGAGACCAAACCTGTCTTGAGTTCAGTACCTGAAAACCAGATAGTTGCTGTGAGTACCACTGCTGAAATGTTCAGTGAAGTAAGTTCTTTCACTAAATTATTAAATTGCAGCATCGCAAATGTGTGGAGCCTGATAAGTTAGTTAGTGCTCTCAAATTTGTTGTTGGATTTATTGAAGGAAGTCTTCCTTGAGAGCCTAGAAATTATGCAGAACTGAAATGATGAACAGTGTTATTTCATTTGTCCTTCACAAACAAACTCCCTTTTGCCATGGGCAATGCTCTGAATGCCGCTACGCTCAATAAAATGTGACAGAGTTTTCCACACATAAATTTAAGAGGTTTGAATAGGGTGGGTTGGGGTGGGGAGGGAGCAGGGGGGAGGTAGGAAGGAGAAGATTGCCTGGGGTCTCCTTTTCATGAGGTAAGCAGTGAGCTGGTTAGTGCATCTTGATTCTGAAGCTTTATTTCTTTTGTACCTTGCTCTGACTATTGCTTTCTCTGGCTTTTGAGTGCATTTCCCTGCTCCATTGGTCCCTTTGAGCTGAGCTCTTGCAGGTAGGTAGTATTTTAGAAAATGTTAGAGGAGTGAAATTTTAGTAAATACGTAAATAAAACTTGTTTATTTTACAGGCTAAGGTGGGTGTGAGGGGGGTTTCCCCCTTTAGTAAAGCATGTTGTTGACTTGTTATTTCTAATACCAGACGGTTCAGAGACAGTAGATGATAACAGGAGTTGGCTGCTCTTGATCTGATAAGATGACAAAAGGATGGATACATCTCCTGGTTTGAGGCACACTCCTTGCATTAGGAGAGTGCAGGGGGGTTGTGGGTTTTTTCTGTTGGCGTTCTTGCATATGGATGAACAAGGCAGCCCACTCCTTCTGTAGCAAAAGGAACTTCTTATAGCCCTGGAAAAGAGCTTGCTTATACAGAAATAATTTCTTTAAAAATTTAATTTCTTCCCAGAGTAAAATTTTGGGGGATGGATGCGCTTTTTTCTCTTTTATTGTGCAGTACACAGGTAGGTTGCTGACAGGGAGAAGGGAGATTCCTTCCAGAACCCCAGTTCCCTGTTCCATTTTATAATTCCAGTGCATGGGCAGGAAGTTCCTTTGGTTGTGTTAAGTGAAAGCCAGAAACATTTTGTTTATCCAGGCACTGACTGATTCGTCTTTGGCCTCCCTCGCAAGCAAATCTAGAGCTTTTTTTTTTTTTGCCTTTTTTTTTTCTTTTAAATTTGAGAGTAGAATGCAGAAATGTGTTTGAGGGGTGTAGGAGTAGGGCATCTCACTGACTGGCTTAAAAAAGGGTCTCTGGACTGCCAAAGCTGCCTTACAGTTTATTATAGCTTTCACTTTTGGGGGTGACTTGTGCACGTTTCAAACATCGATGCCAAGTCATGCAGTGCTTTATTGCCATTGAGGTCAGCTGAAGTCCAGGGTCTCGGTTCAGTTCTGAGTGTCGACCAGACCGCTGAGTGCACCGTGGCACGTGCTGCCCCTGCCCCACCTGGTGCTCTCTGCTCTGCTCCATGTACCAGCTGGAGGGCCCTTGTTGATAAAGCATTAGCCTCTAGTATTTGCGTTGTTTTCAATCTGTAAAAAGTTTGTGGGAGTGTCAGATATCTGAGCTGGGTGTCTCCTCCCCTCCCACTTCCTGAAGCAGTTTACTGTTTGGACTTCTCTGAACAATGGAAGGGTTACTAGCTTTGTGTGGGATCAGCATCTTGTTTCACGCACCTGCTGGTCTCTGAACACATTCCTGTTGTATTAACGAAGACTTGAATTGAGAGATTCATAGATCTGTGGTGTTCAGGCACAGGATACTAAGAGCTATGTTACTATTCTTAGTTTGTAAATTGTCCTTTTGATACCATCTTGTTTTCTTTTGTAGGTATAAATAAAAACACTGTTGTCAATAAATTGTGAACTTTGTCTTTATTTTTGGAATGTAAAGCCGTCTTTGCCCCTGTTCTTCCCAGTTCTTAAAAGTCAGATTCAAGGAGATGGAAACACTGCTTGGCAACCCACTGGATTTTCATTTAAATCGTCCCTGTCTGTAGAATACAAGGAAACTGAAAATACATGAGCAGGGAGGACGTTTGAATACTTGCAGAATTAGAAGATTTGTGTAATTCAAAGGAAATGGGTTCTTGAATGTTACAGGACCTGAATAGAGAGAGGGTCGGGCAGAATTAATTATCAAGAGGGTGTTAGTTCATACAGAGTTAAAGTAACAGTTTGTAGCATCTGCTGTGTCAGACGGCCACCTGTGAAATGGGTCAGCTGTCTTAAGGTAACAGACTTGATTAGTACATGTTCCCTTTACCGTGGACACTTGCTGAAGGACTAAAGGGAGTGACATTTTCCCTTGTGCTGCCTCAGGGTCAAGGTGGAGGTGTGTTTCGGACGTAGATGCTGGGAAGAGCTGGGAGAGAAGAAATTGCACTACTTCAGTATTGGCCAGCACTAGCACCAAATTCAAGTGAGAAGAAATTTAAAAATGGAGGGGAAGAGTCTGATGGGATGAAAAGCATTTCAGTTTTCCAAGCCTTGTCTTCCTGGCACTGGGTTGAAACTCAACTGAGCCATCCGTTGGTGAAAAAGGGCCAGGGAAGGAAAGCTGTGATCTTAAACAGCTTCGTCTTTGGAATTTCTTGCGCTGTCTGTGGGATGTCTTCAAACAGGCATGGGAAGACTTAGCTTCTTTCCTTTTAGGACTGCAGAGAGAAGGAGAAGGTAATTAATAAATTTAGTGGAATTCAACTGTTTTATTGTTCCAGTAATTTTGTTTTGTAACTTGTGATTTAGAGCGTCAGATAGTGGGGTGCCAGGTTTGCAAACTGCGAATGGGAGACAACCACTATGAATGCTGCTAAGAGGGGAAACCGCAACCTGTTTATTCTCTTTTATGCTGAAGGAAGAGGTTCTTGTCTTCCATGCTTGCTTGTTCTCGTGGATGGACCATGTTAATTTTTTTTCTTGATGATGTGCTATCCCCAGTGTTTTCCCCTCCTTTTGCTACAGAGCGTGGCCTAAATAAATGTCTATGGCCAGACCCCTGCTGAGCCTGTCTCAGCCCATCTGAGCTGAATGTTGAGATGGCAGAGATGCCTCTGGGAAATGCCAGAGGCCCATAGGCTGAGATGGGGTGGCCGGAGCAGGGACTGTCCTGGGTGTGCAGTGGTCAGGGGTGCAGATTGGCTGTGCCTGGAGCGGGGTGGTACTGGGGTGGGCACTAGGGCCTGTCTCTGCTGGGTGCCAGAGGGAAGGGCACTGATGTGCTGAGGATGCACCATGCAGGAGGGTCTGATGGATGCTGGGTGAGGCCGGTGGGTCTGTGCCAGGCTGGAGAAGAGGGCTAGGGAGGCCTTGTGAAGGTCAGACAAGCCAAATGCACATTCTGCCCCTGTGCTGGGGACTGCCCAGCTGGGAAACTGTTGTAGTGCGCAAGGAAATTTGTTTGTACCGCATGGGACGTTATTATCTCTGTACTAACACCATACTCCTGTCAGAATTTGCCCCTTATTGTGGCCTCCTTCCCTTCCCCCTCACGTAAGCAGAAGCGGCCCCTCTCCCCCTCCCTTCCAGCCCCCGACATTCAGAAGGACACCCCAAAGGCATTTTGCTCTCTTTCCTTCTGGCAACGTTTCAATAAACAGCTCAAGGAACCCACCCAAAGAAAGAGCGCCCTCCGGCCTTTTGCCCTCTGTTCTCGGTCCCCCTGCTCCCTTGGGGTCCTGAGCTATCAAAATTAGAGCCCTAGGGACCAGGGCTGGGTCAGGAAACCGCTTGGCAGAAAAGGCCTTGGGTGTGCTGGTGGACACCATGTTGAACACAAGCCGGCAGTGTGCCCTTGTGACGAAGCAAACAGCCTCTGGAGCTGCATTGCCAGCAGGGTGAGCAGGGAGTGCTTCCTCTCCACTCAGCTTTGGGAGAGCACAGCTGGAGTGGTGGGCTCAGCTCTGGGCTCTCAGAACAAGAGGTGGGAACACCTGGGGTGAGTCAAGGACCACAAGAGCATCTTGATGTAGGAGCACAGGCTGCGAGCTGACACTGTTCAGCCTTGAGTAGGCTGAGGGGCATCTTACCCCTGTGCACAAGTGCTGGATTGGAGGAATAAAGGGGACAAACCCAGACTCTGATGAGTGGTGCCCAGTGACAGGGCAAGGGGCAATGGGAAATTCCACTTAAACATCTGAAAATGAGGGTGGTCAGACACTGGCACAGATTGCCCAGAGAGGCTTCATCCTGGAGACAGGCAAAACCTTACTGGACAAGACCTTGAAAAATGCGAGCAGGGTCATGGATGAGATGATTTCCCCCACTCTACCCTCACTGCCCACACCCCATGCCATTCTGTGAAATACAAGCTTTGGGGAGCTGAAAGCTTCCTCAGGATATCTTTCATGTCCTTGTGTTAAACAGAAGGGAGCTCATCTAGTTTTGAAAACAAGATAAAAAGAGGTAGCATTCTATAAAAATCCCTTTGCAGTGCTTTGGTATAGGCTCAGAAGTCTTATTAAATATATTTCTTTATATAACTCATTTTTGCTTTCTTTTTTCAGCATCACTGCCCTTTTTCTGAGCTCTTCAGTGTTAGAAATGTTTTGAAAAGTTGGGTTTTTTGAAAGAATATAAGAGATGCAACCTGCTATAATATTGCTGGCTCTCATAAATGACTGCAAAGTATTTGCATGTCTTCAGACACCATTTCTCTCCCATGATCCAGAATATTTGTGTAAAAGAAAAGAGAGAAAAAAAGCAATTCTCTTCCTGCTGTGATGTTCCATCTACAACTGTTTTTTTTCTTCTGCCTCCTGTATCATCTAAATTTTGCAGCTCTGTCACTAGCACTGTGAGATTGGAAGCCAGCAGTTGTGTTTTTTACCCCTTTTGTTCCACCATACAAGTACAAAGGGTATGGATTTCTCACAAAATACAGAAGGACACAGGGCACATGAACTGAGCAGAGCTAAAATGGGAATTAGTTTAGAAAAGAAAAAAAAAAAGGAATTGACGTGGAGCACGTTGATGGCAGTTTTAGAAAGTATTTTTCTGGCTACAAAAATATTTAATGACAGAAGGAAGTCTTAATCTGCCAAGGCCAGCCACCTGCTCAGTGCTCCTGTCACCTCTCTATCAGCAGGTGTATTGCATGAAGCTACCAAAAATCCATCCCTTGAAACATCAAACGTGGGCCATCATTACTGCTTTTGGCAGACTGGTTGGGAAAGTGAAGAAGGAGGAAAATAGTTGTCCACTTGGCTAATTTCATCTAATTCCATCCTCCTCAAGAGAAAGATGTTTCAAAGTGTACTTCAGCCTTGGCACACCACACTGTGTTCTATCAGAATTTATGCCCTTGGTGCACTTGTAAGCTCTGGTGTGTAGCCATTTACCAAAGCATGGCACTGAAATGGAAGGGGCATCTGATTTTGGAAAACAAGGGTGTCTTGTCTGTGCAGATGCCCATCTTCCTACAGAATCAGTTCTTGAAAATCAAGAACCTGATCTTCTCTATCAAAGGAAAAGTAGGTTTGATAATATCTCCATATGTCTGCAGTTGCTTTCTCAGGTACATTGTCTGCCTGCAGCTATTTTTTCTCCCTCAAAGTGTTGGGGGGTTTTTTGTGTGTGATTCATAATCTTCCAGAATGTATGTAGAATTGAATGTACCTCAGCTGTTAACTTCCCAAGGTGGGGTTAAACCAGGCTTAACTCTGGTTTAATTTTTGCTGAGCATGCACATCTAGAGCCTTGCAAGCAGTGATGCCCACTTGCAGTCAAAAGATGCGTTTTTTAAACTGGACACAAAACCAGCAAAAATTAAAGTCATGTAAGGATTAACACACGGCAAGCTGCAGCTCCACCCTGTATTGCAAGAGTGCCGAATGTACATTTCAGTATTATAGCAACCTGTTTGCCTACCTTTGGTGACGTAGAGATAGAAGAAGTCACAGTAGAAGATGGTTTGTACCACCCCGGAAACGACAGCGATCTGGTCATAGAAATTCTCCGTATGGTAGCGCCAGACCCAGTTGGCAATGTAGAGAGCACGGTAGAGGCCCAGGAAGAAAAGGTAGTGTGTCGTGATGGTCTCTGCTTCCCCTGTCTTGCTGATCATGAAGAGCTGAGGAAGGATAGCCACGGACTCCAGGTAGATGGAGAAGGTCCAGAGTATCTGTGAGGTGCAAAATGAAGGTGGTGGGGAGTCAGTGCTGATTAGTACGTGTTAAGACCCAAAGCTTTCTGTTTGGCAAACCACTGATGTGTGAGGGGGATGAGCAGGGCTGCTGAAGTTGGGGAAAATGAGCTCTCTGTGCTGGGAGTGAGAGGAGACAGTGCTGAGCTCCTCTATAGATGGTACTGTCATCAAGGCCCGCCAACTTTGCCTTTCCTGCCTGCTTTTGCTGTTTAAAATCTCAGCTATTCAACATGCTGCTCACTCTGCTGCCTGGTGTCAGGCTGCTGCTGCTTCTCTTCCCTTTTCCTGCCTCAGCTTTTCCTTACCTCCAAGGGGGTGAAGCTGTGGTTCTCCAGAAATGACAGGCCTGTGACAGGGACCAGCAGGAACTCGAGGCGGAAGGAGTCGTTCTCGCTATCAAACGTTTTCCGGAATTTCACGTAGATCATGTACACAGTGACGTAGGCACAAATCAAAAAAATGACCTGTGGGACAGACGGGAGATGGCAAGACCTCACCTGTAATTGCACTTTCCGTGCTTAAAGAGAGGCTTGCTTTGCCAAAAGTCGGGATGGTGGTGAATGCCTTGCCTGTGTTGGCTTAAGGATTGACTTCTGCTGAAGATAATCCAGTGGTCAGGTAAAGCTTGCCCTACCATGAGAATCACACAGGTTTGAGTCCCTCCGGGGCGCTCTGTGAAGAGGCTGGTTTGGTGGCAGCTTTATGTTAACACTCCTGCTGTACAAGGACACCTAGGCTTGGTTCGTGGCATCTTGTTCAGGTTTTAGTGGTACTAAATATGGCTCAGCTCGCTTACTGACTAGGGCAAGAGGGTTTTTTTGGTCAATGGAGGGACAGTGGAACCAAAGGAAGCATCTTTATCCACCCTTCCTGGCTGAAAAACTCGGTGACTGTGTACCCTCACCTCCCCGAGAAACCACAGTGAGCTGAGGGGAACCTCTCCTGCTGCACTGCCTTCTTACCTTCATCACAGTGTTATAGACAGAGATGAAATTTGTGAACAGGTCCAAGTAGCGGGTTGTGAAGACGAGGGCAAAAAGTATCTGACTCTTCCCAGAGATTCCTGCATGGCAGGGAGATGAAAGGAAAGTAAAGCAGATGAAGGGAAGGACCCGTGGGATGGTGGTTTCCCCTTACGCCTCCTTTGGAAGCATTTGTACGTAAGTGTGTTTTTTTGTGAGCCAGGGCTGCTGTGTGGGTGCTGAGGTAGCTCTACCCCAGGAATGGCCAGAGTCTCCCAAGTAACAGGGCAGGCTCCTGCTGGTGCCCAAGTGCTGCCTGTAGGAACTGGGGCTCAGTGGACATGCTCATCACTTTGGCCAGTTCAGTCCTTGCTGTCATCAAAAGACCTTTCTCTTCCCTCCCTTCCCCCTTTGCCTGCCCACCTCACCAGGAATTGTGTGATGTGACATCTCCCGTGGAAGGGAAGAGCTGCAGGACCAGCCCCAGGACACTGATGCAACTTGGCCACTGCTGGCAGAGAGATGCAGTCAGGCCCACCCACTTCTGTACCTGTGATAGTGGCCACAGCCCCAGCAGCCCAGCCCCAAAATCTGTTGAGGAGGGAACTATGAGCAAAATCCTTCCGCAGGAAGCTGCTGTCCTGATTTCCTCGCCCTGGGATGGGGCAGCCTCTGGCACCTGTCCACCACTGGCATAACCTCCAACCTAAAGCACCTTCCTCTCCAGGTTGCTGGCGCTGGTGCCGCCACAACCTCTTGCTCTCATTTTCCACCTCCCTCCAGACTTGCCGCCCTCTCCTTCACTTCAGCACCCTGAGATCGACACCTGCCTGAGGCTGTGCGCCTTGCCACATCACATCCTTCCAACACAGCCCTCTCCTGCCAGGGAGACCTCCCAGAGGAAGAGGATAACTTCCCTCGAAGAGCCCAGGGGGGAGGGCTGCCCGTTTGTATGGGCTATCGCTGGCCTTTCCAGCTCCCCTTTTTGTTGTGTCCTTCACCGAGCTGCCCTCCGAGAAGGGCCACCCTCCTTCCCTGGGGCATAGGAGCACTCACCAGCACAGGACTTGGACTTCACGATCTTCAGAAGGAGAATAATGATGGCCAGCAAGTGGGAGACATCCCCCAGGATGCGGAAGATGTTCATGGTGCCGGGGGGATTCCTCTGGGGTGAAGGGAGTGGGGCTCTTTGTGCAGGCAGGGAGGGCGAGGGCGGGAAGTTTATCTCCGCCGAGCCTCGACTGAATGAACGGTCTCCTTCGGCTCAACTTTCCTTTTTCCCTGAGCACGGAGCCCTCCCTTCTTGTAGCACAAAGTTCAGGCTCCCCTCTCCCGTGGCTGCAGATGCCTTTCCCCTGCCAGGCTGGATGTCTCCCTTGTTTACTTTTCCACCGAGGTGAATTTTCCCTCTCCCGGCCTAGGGCCTTCCTCTCTCTGGTTTGGGCTGAAAGTTGGAGTTTGTCTCCCGTAGAGCTCCAGGCTGAGCAGCCCCGAAGCCAGTGCTGGGTGACGGTGACGTGGCTCCTGGCTGGCCGGGGAGGAGAGAGAGGAGGAGGCGGAGGCGGGAATAACCGCACTCTTTTTCCCTTTTTCTTTTTTTTTCCTTCCTCTTTTTTCTTCCCCTGCTTGTCTCAAGTTACACACGGAAGTGTGGTTAAAGGGGAAAAGGCAGAGGGAGCAGGATTCCCATCCTCTGGCCTTGAGGACACACCCTCCGGCGAGGGCCAGGCTTCCCAGGAATATTCACCATGGGTGCAGTAACCTCTGTCCTGCTTCCAGTCGGCAGCCTTCTGCTCTCTGCCCTTCCCGGCCCCATCCCTCCTCCAGCACTTTCTCACCCATGCTCCACCTTGTCTCCTGGAGCCAAAGAAGTGGGGAGATATCTGAATTACTAAGCCATTGCGGCTCTTCCATAGCTGTTCCTGCACAGCCACTCCCTGGTGTCTGCCCCGCTAGGCACCCCTGCCTTCAGGTGTCCTGTCTGGAGCAGTGTGGATCCCTGAGCACAGCCCCGGAGAGAACAAAAGATCCTCCCAAGGGCTGGTTTGAAACAAACTTCACTGGAAATATTGATCCTGGATTCCTGAAAGAGGGTTAAAAACACCAGAGGGAATGTGAGCAAAAGAAGCACGTGGTTGCTGCTGGTTTTATAGATTTCACTGAAAGGAGCTCAGTAGAGACTATTAGAAAGTTTTGATATATTTGAAAACAGCCAGCTGGGTGACCAGCTTGGTTTGGATAAACCTCGTCCTTGGAGCCAGAGTTCAGCAAGGAAATCTCAAGGCAGCAGCAATCAAGACCCAGCAATTAGATATTCAGTATCTAATCACGAATATCTAATCGTATCTAATCACAAATACAACCAAATGGAAGTTTTAATTTGTATCCTTGTCCCTGAGCAAATCACATCTGGCCGTGGGTCTGATTTGGTTACTCTTGGATTGTGTGATCCTGCCTGCTCTTGTTCTGGAGCTGGGCTCTGGCTGCTGCCCTCCCTGTCCCCAGCCATGACCTGTCCCCTACACATCTCTCTCTGTCCTCATGGGCTTGCTTGGAGTAAAATCCTTAGCGACTAAAGTGTAAAAATATTATTCCTGGTGCTTTCTGAGAGGATTAACAAGCCTATTAGCATCACCGGATCCCTTTCTGAATGCATTTGCATACATTTCCTCCCTGCCCATTAGGTTGGCGGTTGTGTTTTCCCTCTCTGACACTCCAGCACCTGCATCACAGGGCTTTTCCAGATGGATTCACAGGCCGGGTTGGAAAACACCTGCTCGGCCCCATGGAACTGGAGACATCCCTGCCTGCCCCCAGCCAGGGCACCGAGGCAGGGGTTGGTGCAGTGGGAAAAGAGTGGATTAGAGAAAAGGAGAGGACTGGCAAAGGGTAGGGACTAGCCAAATTGGGTTTCCAGATGTCAGAGTGGAGCTGCCTGGGATTTCAACAGGGCTTTGCAAGGCCATGTGGGTGCTGGTGAAAGCCAAGCCCCAGCCCTGGTGGCCCTGCAGGTCCCTGGTATCCCAGGTCGTTTTGCAGGTGGGCAAAGAGTTTTGATCCATGGAGCAGGGATGTAAAGCTGGGGGGAAGGAACAGATTTGGGGTCCTCTCTTCCAGGAGATCCCCTTCCAGTCCCCTGGTGTGCAGTGTCTAAGAGCCCTTGTCTTTCTCTTGTCCCTGCACTCCTCTTTGCAGCTTCTTGTCCCACCCAGGGAAAGAAGCACCCTGCAGAGGGGTAAAATTGCTGTGGGTGGCAAAGGTTTATTCTCTTCGTCTTGCACCTTCCCGAGAAGAACTGATGGGCTCCAAGACCCAGCATTATCTCACTCCGTGGCACCAGGAACCACCGGCTGAGGTGACCATTAGAGGGACTTCATGGGAGCAGCCCAATCAAGCTCACCGAGCTGGAACAGGGTGGTAGGGCTGGTGTGTCCCCATGGGACATCTCTGTGTGGCACATGAAGGCCACAGGAAAGCTGAGGCAGGGCAAGGTACACCCAGGCTCTTAGAGAAGGAAAAATTGGCACATGGAGTGAGATCAAGTAAAAATAAACCTTCCCTCCTCCCGCCCTGCCACAACGCAAAGCGCCTTGCGCCGGGTGTCTCCCTGCCTCCCAAAATAATGCCGGGTGCTGCCACCACCCCGCATGGTGATGCTCTCTCCATGCCTCCCGTTTCCATGGTGACCACAAGGAATGTCGCCAGGGTGACAAGAAGGCAAGTGAGCTGGGATTTGATATTAAAAATGAGATTTTTGGGTTGTTTGGTTTATTTTTCTCCCCTCCTCTCAACCTCCCCTCCTTTAGTTCTATTTTTGGAGTTTCCCTCTCTGCCTCTGCTGGTCTGGAAGACTCCTCCTACAGAGCCCCTGGGCCAGGCAGCAGCGCAGCTTCATCCAGGGCCCTGCTCCACCTCTGCCTGTCCTGTGAGGTGGTGGCCATGGGGTGAGAAGAGGGACAAAAGGGGGTTTCCTTATCATTAAAACATTTGTTTCCTTCTATCAGGAAGGCTTCTGTGCTTTTGCCCCCAGCGGTGCTCCAGGTGTGCCCCTCCATTTCTGCTGCAGGATGTAGCTCAGGTTGCATCCAGACCTCCTGGGAGACTGGGCAGCCTCAGGGATTCGTCCAAGAGAGGGAAATGATTTTACATTCCCAGAGAGCCTGGGGAACATGGTGGGGTTGAGCACCATGGGCCACCTCTGTGTCTCATCATCTCTGCCCCCGTGACCAGGTCAGTCTGGCTGGGCAGTTCTGGAACACTGGGGATGGAGATGGAGTGGTTGGGGGAGGATTGGCAGAGGGAGCCTGGCAGGTACTAAGGAGTCCAAAACTTTGTTCTCTGGTTTAAACACTCAAAGTCAGACCTGCTCAGGGCAGAGAGGGCTTGGGGGTCTGTGCTGGCTTAGCTGGTGTCACAGGAATGCAGGGCCATGGGTGTCCAAGCAGGGCTGCTGGCATAGAGGTAGCACTTCTCTTCATGCCCAGGCAGGAGAAGGGGCAGGCAGCATATGCTCACCTTCCCAGGAGCTCTTGCTTTCTGCTGCACCCATCTCTCCATCCATCTCCAGCCATCCCTCTCTCCCTCTCTCTCTCCATCCATTCCTCCCTTTATCTTTTCAAACACCCCTTTCTCCTCCTCTCTCCATTCACCTCTCCATTCATCTCTCCAAAGATTCCTCTCTCCCTCTCTCCATCTCTCTTTC
>VYZQ01044963.1:691-20682 GCA_013400655.1 Mystacornis crossleyi
ACGCTGTATTTGTGTTCCTAAAGGAAATAGGGATTCCTGTGTGGAAAAGAAACGGGAGCGGTGGATGGCAATGGTGACATACTTCTCCAGCCCCATTCTTTACTTGTAGTTCCTCCTCATCCAGATTACGATTGATCCCCAGCACCGGGGAGAAGTTTACACTTGACCAACCATGCCAGGGGCACCTCTTCATCACCAGACGCAAATAAAAATACAGACGATTTAAAAAGAAAAGAACCATCAAAAAAGTAGTCCCTTATCTCATTAACAACAACAGAAGATTAACGGTGCAAAATCTTCCCTTTTTTTTTTTCTGGTCTACAGCTACATGTCCACATCCCTATTCAGAAACTAAATTGCCTGATTTTCTGAGGTGCTGGACATCATTATCTTTTCTGGAGCAGGAAATACTGGAACTTTTTTCTGAAGAATCAAGATATTTACCTAAATCCCCTATGTCCTAGACAGAAAAATTCAGTTATTAGGTGACTGGACATCAGTTTCTTAAGTAGAATGATAAGCTGTATGTAAATATTTTAGCCATAGTACATGCGAATTGGCAAATCTGAATAAGACACCGGTGGCCAACCGCTGAAGTTACTTTGATACAATTTTTTTAAACAGTAAAACACTGATAAACACAGAAATAAAGCAAAAAGCAAACTATTGGCTAAAAAAGAAGAAAAATGGATTTCTGAGAACCACAACGTTCCAGAGCCTGAAACACAAATCTTTCCTAAAGTGTCATATCTTATAACTACCTCGCTTGGGAGTTATCATCATGTATCCTAAAAGGAACAAATATCTCAAAGTGCCCTAAAGCAGCGGTTATAGAAGTAAAAAGTAACACACGTGAGCGTCTCCACAAATTACACTCCTTGGAGGTCAGCACAGCATGCACTGAGTCTGCAAGAAATTCTGTTCAGCGGGGGTCTGCAAGAAAAGTTTCAACAACGAAAACTCACCCTGTTCGTTTCAACGTGATGCAATCTATAGGACTCCCCTGTACTCTCATTGACTAAATCAAACTGATGCCGATACGCTACACAGATCATATTGTCACTGTCTCCAGTAGGTCCATCCACCAGCGTCATAACCACTGGCGGGTCAGAAAGGCATATTTCCTGTAATGTAAATAACAGAATCAGTCTCTTTTTCAAGTTCCTACTGCGGGTGCTGCAGGTACTCCACGATTTTAAAGGGATGTTCTCTAAGCACAGAAACGTAACAAAGAGCAAGCAGAAACAATTTTTAAAAATCAGAAAGATTTCTTTAGCATATTTATGCTTGAAGTCCACCACATGACTTCTCACTTTTATTTGTCTGTAGGTTCAGGAAGATGATAACCATACTCTGTCTTCTCCACATCCCCCACACTAGCTGAGTGCTGCCCAGTGTGTTAAGATAATTAGTAATTAGATTACACATACCCGGATGTACTGGAACTCCTCTGCTGGAGATTCAGGAGACGACAGCAGAGAGGTGCTGGTTAAAGCGTTGTGTGAATTATGTTTCTTTGTGACAAGTAGTAGTTTGTTCCGAATAGCCACAACAATCCTCAGTTCACTTCCATGGTGAGTATTAATGGCGTATAAATGGCAGCCTGAGGAAATAACGTTCTAGACTCTAAGTGGTTGGGGTAGGGTCTGATTTTTTTGTTCTGTATTTGTATGATGATTAGTACAACAGGGCTCTGACGGATGACTTGGCAACACAGAATTAAAAGCTCAATAGGATTACATCAACCTCTAGAAAAAGACAAAAGCCTATGACTCTTTTGAAATCTACTTTTACCCTTACTCCTAAGTACACGGACCGTCACTATTCTGCAAGTACCAGCTTTGCAAAGCAGCTTAGTTCTGAAGACCAGGAAACACACATGTCTACAGAAATAACGGGCAACACCCAGACTAATCTAAGCGCTACTATTTAGGGGGTAACACCCAGACTAATCTAAGCGCTACTGGGGATTTACCAGTGTTCCTCCGACTTAAAGCGTGCTTTATTTAAGTCTAACATCCCCACAAAACTCCTCTCACACCTCCCAACCCTGAAATCCTATTTTTCTCTAAAGCTTTTCATCAGCAGCAATTGCCAAGTAACATGGTATTTTTACAGCATTCAAAAATGTCATGCTGGACTATACTAGAGTAGTTTTCAAACATAAACTTACCAAAGTTTGAATTGACTGTCCAGAGAACAAAACTAAAGGTGAACACCTACACCTGCCTAAAGACAGCTAATAAGCTCCTGGCAAGTACCAGCATCATACCACAGTGGATGTTTTTAACACAGGATTACAACATCACCTTTTGTTCTCTCCAGTTTATTTTCTCTGCAGTCGTATTTGCTTCTTATCATTTTGTTTGTCTCTATATCTTTTTGGATAGCACTGAGTCTGAAGACGAGGACACGAGAGTCTTTCCCTGACGTATGGAGAAAACAAGGAAAAAACAGGTTAGAAAAAGAAAGCGGTAGTTTGAAATTAATACTTCCGACGAGAAGTAGCACCTCACAAACAGAGCAAAGATAAACAAGCGTAATACCTCTCTGGGGACTTACGAAGAAGACTTATGAACTCTCTAGGATTTACAATTCTAGTAACCAACCCCCTCAGTACAGTAGCTGAGTTTCCCATTAGGTGGTGCTGCACCAAAGAATGAGCCGAGCGCTTCGAAAAGCGAAATGCACAATACTTTGCAAATATAAAAAACCCTGCAAAATAACAAAAATGTAATAGATGTAAACTACAGGGCAAGAGTGAAAGGGTTAACTTTAAGAGCTGGAACCATCCAGGTGAGCCACTGATAACTGGATCCTTAACAGGGTTTGAACCCTTCAGGATACAGATCGGTTTTGCTTATCAGTTCTTCGAAGATTGGCAAGTTAGGTTCAAGGACTAGTCCAGCTGCCAAAAGTATACAGTACCTACTTCCGCGACTAATCTGTTTTCTAATCTGTTTTCCACAAAGATAGATACGAGTGGAACCTAAAATTTCTAAATTAAAACAAATAATTAAATGATGCACTACTATTTGCAGTCAGGAAATAAGCAACTTGAGAGTAATTTCTAAGAAATGAGGTTTCTTAAAACACAAGCACGGCAAATTCACAGAATTACAGAATAAACTGAGTTGGAAGGGGGATCAACGAGCCCCACTCCTGGCCCCGCACGGCACCATCCCCACGAGTCACACCACGTGCCTTTGTCCAAACGTGCACTGTCCAAATGCTTCTCGGTGCTGCGACCACTTCTCCGAGCAGCCCGTTCCAACGCCCAACCATCCTCCGGTTGAAGAACCTTTTTCTGATATCTAACTTAAACCTCCCCTGACACAGCTTCGGGCCATTCCCTCAGGTCTTGTCACCGGTCACCACAGAGAAGAGATGGTCTTTCCTCACAAGGAAGTTGTGGACTGCAGTGAGGTCTCCCCTTAGTCACCTCTTCTCTGAACAGCCACAGTGTCCTCAGCCGCTCGTCATATGGCCTCCCCTCAAGGCCATAAAAAAAGTTTATGCTACATTTTTTACCGTATCGTCCTAGATACTGCCTCCAAATAATAAGGTGCTCCTCCAGCGATAACTGTAGCGTTCAGTCTTTGTTCCTGAGCTACTATTTCGGCTAGGCATTTTACAAACATTCTTGGTGACGCAGATAATTCTGAAACACTACAACTGTGTACCCACGGCAGAACTCGAGAATTTTTTCCGGCTAATTTGAATGTACGTACTCTTCAAATCAAGAAATGTTTGTGAACAGGCAGACACAGGGGAGAGAAAGTGTTACTGCCTAAATTAAGTGCTGTTATTTTTGGAGGTTACGCCAAACTTCAAAGGACCCTTTATGTTTCCATCGTACGTGTTACATTTACATCCGTGAAGATGCGACGTGCGGGCAGCAAAGAATAACACATACGGTAACCCCTTTCCTGGGCAGGCATTTCACTATGAGGGCAGAACAGTGACCACTGCCTTCAATGAAATTGGTCTGACAGGCTTTTAAAGAGGAACTGGGGTTTAAATCCCATAAACCATGAGACGTGCACCCCTCAGGTTGACAATAAGCTTGCCTTTCAGAGACGTGAATCTTCACCTTTCTTTGGTGTTTGAAATAGCTCTGACTGCCTATAAAATTGACTATCGTATGAACTTTTATGGTTTTTCTTAACCTCCTACAGACCGGATTCTTCCAAGCAAAGCAGTTCTTCCTCATCCCACCCCCATCCTCTTACGAAGGCATTTCATAAAATGAAGATGGAACAAAAAAATACATGTTTGGAGGTCAAAAAGATCAATATCTTTGCCTTGCCTCTCATTACCAGGACAAACTTAAACCAGCAGAAGTCCCTAACAACCCTGCCATAGAGTTAGATTTAACTCTCTTCATTAGAGCCGAGGCCACTGCTACCAAAGTAATTTGTGCTCCGGTCACTGATAGCTGGGTTGTATTGGTTCTGACACCTTCTTTTGGAATGCTGACCTGAATAAACTCTTGCTGATAGTTAAGTTTAAAAAGTTAGCCTTGTAGTATATAACTCTTTACCCTAAAACCCCACAAAGTCTTTGAATCCAGTTTACGAGTCCAGTATGAGCATACTTTGAACGGGTTTTTTTGCTGTTGTAGTCTGAAAATGAAAGACGAGTATTTTACTTCCATCGCCGATCTCAATGTCAACGTCACGCAGATGCAAAATGGGGTCCAGAATCCTAGCAAGTATGAAAGGACTTTCACTTAAATGCTTCAGAAAGCATCCATATCAAAAATTAAAAACCTCTGCAGCTTTTCACAGAAGTAAGACTTTATCGGACTACGTTTGAACCCGTCATGAACGTGAGTGTCAGCGATACCTTGTTCTGTTACCTCAAGAAGCCTGCTTGCATCTCCTGCCTCAGGTTTAACCAAGCAATACAATGTTTTGACAATTAAATGCCATCATTTTCTCTCGAAACCTCACAAACTAAGTTTCAACGTAACTACACTTTCCAGATCTTCAGAAATGTCACCCATCCTCCAGGCGTCTTGAGAGAACTGCAAATGGCTCTCATGTAGCTTGAGCTAGTTCCGTAAGATCCCAGGGTGAATTTCACCACGTGCAACCACACTGGGCAACTCCCAGTGATACAGAAGGCATCGTGTTTTAGCCAAAGCTTGGGTAAACAGAACTTCGGCAAATACTGAGGAAACAGACATAATGTGGTAAAAAGTAATAAACCAACTCTTTCCTGAGTTACGCATAAAGATCCTGATCTTGCTTTGTGTACGTTCCCTTTATGAAACTCGATCACAGACTACTGGGTAAAACTACCTCACTAAAAAAGTGCACAGTTTATGCACACTTAATCCTTCCAAACGAGACTGAGAATGAAATACTGACCGTTGAAACAACATTCAAGTTATTTTATAACAGAGGCTTCAAGAAAATACATTCTATAGCTCTAAGACGTGGTGGCAATTAACAGAAGAGACACCGATAAAACATTTTTTCAAATAGTGAGAGCGTAATTAATTACCCCCTCATTTCTGTACATCTGAAGGAACATATTATTCAGTAAAAAAATACCTGCAAAGAACGTCGAGTTCCAACAGTGGCCAAAAACAATGTGACCACTTTCAGGCTTGCCTCGAACAAAGCACGAACGAGCATTTAGGTATTTTCCCCTCTACCCTCTCCCCAGCCTTCTAGAAAGTAACAGCAGTTGCTGTATGCGCCCCCTTATTCTAAATAAAGCATCTAATATACTTACTGCTGATAGACACAATTGTCATGACACATACGTACCCAGCAACAGCCAGAGTCACGCAAGAATCCAAGAACGGGGACCTCTCCTACCTTTGTCTGTTCGGGCAATCAAAAGATCCAGAGCTTCCAACACATTCATCTGCTTTATTTGGAGAGTTTTATCAAATACTTGCACCGACGGCTGACCATCTAAAAAAGTACCACATATGTATTCAGAACGCTACTAAAACTTGCCGGACGCTGGTTTTGAACCATTTCTTTCTCGTAATAAAAGTCTTGGGTTTTTTCTTACAAAAATGAAGAGGGGAAAAAAAAAAAAGAACCGCACAAAGCTCCTACATGTGCCACAGCATCATAGTCACTACTTCCTCACGGGAAGAGTTTTATTATTGTCACGAATCAGATTACGCAACTGAAATCTAAAAGTGACATTCCTTTGGCAAGTTTGAGAATTACGATCAAGAACTAACTTCATTCCCTCGGTCCCGCTGGCCTTAGGTAGCACACAGAAGATAATAAGGGGTCAAAGCAGAAGATAATAAGGGGTCAAAGCAATATCACTGCTAAGGGAAGAAGTAGGATTTCACTGTCACATAAGCCCTTGGCTTCACGCTCACTATCATCAAGGGCTAAGAAAACCAGACAAGCCATTTAGACACTTCTTGAACCTGGATGCGACCTCCTAGGGCTTTTCAGATGGTCAAGAAAACAACATCTGAAATAAGAAAACATTCAGAAATCTGCATTAACACTAGCTCCCCAATATGGCTTGATTCTACTGCAGAAAGAATTTTTGCAACTAGGTTACATAAATGTAATGAATTTACTTGGATTAGTATCTGCCCCTCCCACATTAAGACTTACTAACACCTGAACAGAGCTTAAGAACATACATTTTCAAGAAAATGGTCAGATACATAAAAATTGACACAAAAACACTAGATCATTTACTAACCATCTATTAACAAGATGCCAGCATCTGTAGAAACCAGCAAGGACTGGCCCCAAGAATCTGCACAGACAACCTCATGAGGAAAATTACTGCAGAAAGACTGAGATTCCCACGGCTATGAAGTAACATAAGGGATACATATTAAGTACACTAAAAAATACAGATCATACAGACACAGAACGCGATTGACAATGGCAATAACACGTAAATGCTTTTGGCAGGATACGTCTCCAGAGAGTATATTGTTCGAATTTGAAATATCAAAATTGAATTAATTTTCTTGCAGAGGAATTTCTGCATCACTTCTGGTTTGGAGACTAGCAAGTGTAAGACACATACCTGAAACGCTAGAATTAAAACACATGCAACTGAAACTCAGTGCACCCCTCACTCAATACTTCTTTTCATTTAAAAAACCCAAACCTATATACTTAAAACGTATATACCACTACGCATATGCGGTTTGCTTACATTTTATAATGCAGTTTGCGATGTTCGGCGACTAGCACACGGTACAGCTAAAACCGCCTTTCTGCAAAATTGTTCTTCCATCCTGCGTTCTCTGCACTTACCTCCCGGAGCCTGCCCCTCCTCTCCCAATTTATATATTAGTTGGAATCTCTGAAATTCTAGAAGCACTTCTGAAGCTTCTGTACATAAAACACATGCAGAAGTCTGCAGTTGGCATACTTCACTCCCTAATGACTTCAAACAAAATCCAGTACCACACGAAACGGAAACACGACCGAATTTTGTTTTAAACGTGCTGAAATTAAAATAAAAGATGATTGCATATGGAAGATGTCACTTTCATCGAATTTTCTCAGGTATAAAAATGTCCACACTCGCTTGAACTTGAGAAGTGCTTCTGCCCCCTGGCTCATCCTTTATTAATCTAATAGTGACCGCAGAATCACTTTGACACTGTACCTTTCATCTTTTCTGCTGCAGCATCTAATTACAGAAGTAAATAAATAGATACCATACTAGATACTGTTTAATGTTTCATAACTTCTCAGACAATTTCACTCACCTCCTTTTTACAAAAGCTCGCGGTTGCCACGTTAGCTGCGGTATCCCCTTTCACAGCGGTTTTCAATTTCAACGCCTAATACAAACAGATATTTTATTTAAATTGAGTTTTTGTCAGCAAAACCCAAACTAATTACTGTATTAAAAGGACAATTTAGGACTAGAAAGTAATTCCAGTGTGGAATTCCCATGCCATTTTAAGTAATGACAAAAGAAGCAGAATTCTGTATCCTGAACAACATTGGCAGAAACCACTAGACGGTTACCAGGTGTCTTCTCAGCCAAAGCATACGTTGGCTGTTTCTTGTTTAGTTTCTTTTTTTTGTTTGCTTGCTTTCTAAATGGCAACTCAAAATCAGAAAAGAAGAGTCAAACATCCTAACAGAGAAAAACCTCCACTTCACATTATAGAAGCTAACCGTCTACACAGTTCGCTCTATAATCGAGCCGGATAGAGGATCCTCTTGTCAATTATACAAAGCGACCATTTATTTGCAAAACTTCCTGACAAACACTAAATCAAACTATATATATATGTCTATTTATACATATCGCCAGGCATCCCAAGGACAGATGGTCATAGGATCACAAATTCTTCAATTAGAACTAACTAGAAGCAAGGCGATTTTGAAAGGGCCAAAAGCTCGAGAGGAATATCGTATACACATAGTTTCATTGACTTACACAGTAAGTCTGTTTAGTGCGGCCTACATACCTTCATTGTTAACTTTCACAGCGGTACCCCCGTAAGACTGCGACACCTGCAATTGTCTCAGCGTTCCTTAATGCAAAGTTCAGAACTGACCTAAACCAATTTTACCGCCCTAGAGTTTGCCTACCATCAAGCACGGCTCTCTACGAAGCGGTAGCAAACGCCTGCACGCGTCATTTGCGTTAAGCACGGCTGTCAGCTTACAGAGATGCACGTAACGCTTCACTGTATGAACGCTTTAATTCCATCTCACCGGTCAGAAGAGATCACCTCGACAATAAACAAACGATTTAAATATGCCGCTGAATCGGTCATCAGTGAATTTTGCCTACCATCTAAAAAGTCAACAGGCCGTAACTAAAGGGGAAATACAATCCTAGTTTGGCAAGAATGATTAGGAGTTACTGGGAAGGTATCTCGAAATATGCTCAAGCCTACAGTTTGTACCTCAGAGGAAAGATCTTTTAGAAGAGGGAAATATTGAAAAGTTAAAAGAACCTCCAAAAAAACCACTAACAGGTATCTATGAATTTTTAACCCACGTAATAGGTTTCCCTTTGACGAAGGCCGTACTGAGGATGGGAGTCTCGTTTAACAAACGGGTCCCAACTAGATTCGTTCCACGAGCGTCTTACCACCATTTAATTTCGGGGAGGTGGAAGGGACGTAGGCCTATACGTTTCCATACTTTCAATAACCACGCTTTTCATGCTTTTCTTGATCTTCCGTAAAGTAAACGTAGGAATAAATCACTGGTTACTTCTGCCTGAGTATTACACGTTCAGCTCCCTTTTTTTTTCCAGTGCCGCCTAAAGTGACTAGTTATTTCAAGGTGACTGGGGAAAGAGGTCTTTGCAGCTCTGCCAAAGCAAGCTTTCATAGCCCTGAGATTTTTTTTGAACCAGCTCTCAACTGCCTAGTTCCAGTTTCTACCTTTAACCAGATCTAGAACTTCTCAGACTCTTCTAATCTTTAACTTACTAAGGTTAAAAAAAAAAGGCAGAGAAGAGAATTGGGTTTTGTCGGTAGTGCGGGTTTTTGGGGTTTTTTTGGTTGATCGATTTCGGTCGGCCGGTCGGGTTCGGTTTTGTTTCGCGGGGGTTTTGTCGTCATCGCTGTCGGTCGGGTTTTGGATTTTTGTTCGTTCGGCTTTTCGTTTTGGCTTTGTTTTTGCTCTGTTAACTCCTGCCGAGTTAAATCGGGTCAGAAAAGTAGCACTCTCAGGATAAGCTGCAGAACCGCGAGACCAGTCTGGATCAAGAAGAATCAAGTCAGAAAGGACAGGGGAACTGACGAGCGTAGGCACTGCTGGGATTTTTTTTGCTACAATGAACTGTCAGATCAAAGCAGACTAATCTAAATCATCGGGAAGTTGTACTTCTTACGGAATTGAAAAGTTAATAAGCCCACGGGAGATTGCGGTCGGCATTTGGTACGCTCAGAGACGCGTGGCAAACTCTGATTTAACAGAAAGACCGTCAAAATTTCTTCCTGACTAAAGCAGTCTAAGTATTTTCTAAGAAATTCAACCTTAAAAAAACATACGGAGGAAATCCATGAAAGATTACGTTTTTCCAAAGCACGGAAAAAGACGGAGCGCTCTTCCGCTTGGAGAAAGCATCTGCTGCATGACGCAGGGAAAAGACCTTTCAGGTCTGATCCTAAGGTACGATTTTTTCCAACCTTCATTTAACTCATGTACGATATAAATATTTGTACTTGTGTACCTCAGGCGTTATAGATAAATACTTCCATTCATATTTTATTTGAATGCAACTTACAATAATGCAATCCTACAAAACTATTTCTGATCACAGAAAACAGCATTAAATCCCGACATAACTGCAAGCTAATCAAAGTCTAACAAAAGGAGCGACACAGCCTTTGTAAGCGTAGCCGTACACCTTCTAAACCGATCCTACCTGACCAAGCCGAACAAACTCTGCTTGTCGAGCTTCCTCTTTCTTCCGTGTTGATTTTGGGGACTCTGGTAACACATCACTGAAGGATCTTCTATTGAGCATGTTCTAAAGCAGAAAACGTTTCTTTCTAACTGCACAGCTTCTCTCAGAGAAGAGAATCTGCAACTCTTCCAATCCTTGAGCGATTTACCTTACAACTTGCCATAGTTTACCACTGTCATGTTCCGTACAATCATACCACGTGAATATGTGACATGAATATATGAAAAAAAAAGTTTAAGCAGATCTATATAGATAAAAGAAATAAACATTGGTGGAAAAAATAGCAGCTAGTTAGTTTTAGAAGTACCGAGCTTATTTTTAGTTAGTTAAGAATCACCTTAAGAGTAAGTCTTTGTCATCTAAAATAAAGTTACCTCATAGCTACCCAGCGGTCAAAATCGTCCAAATTTACGCGTAACGGAACAAAGGCAGTTTTTACGGTGACGAGACTAACGCCCGTATTTGCGGTATCTAAATTCCCTATTCCCTCGCCGCAGGAAAGCTTACACAAAGTATGACATTGTTACGCTTCTCCTCACACCTGGTGAAGAGTCCTGTCCAGAAAGGACCGTCTGTCAGCTTTCACATAACTGTAAATTGAGCTATATGATAATCGGTATTTACCTCAGTCATACGCAATTCAGCGCTCATTAGGAGTACGGTCTTTTAAAGGAACAGAACATTCAAACTACTAGTTGGAACAGCACAGCACACGTGAGGGATGCAGAAACTTCTGACTTACATTTACCTTGTGTAGGTCAGGCATCATGTCTTGGTATAAAGAGCGGATCAGCATGTCTAGAGTGCGTTGACGTTTCTGAGAAAATGTTGGCGTTTCCAAGGTGGCTTTTTCACCATTTATTACTAAAAGATTATGGAAAAAAGATATATTACGCAAACGAACTTTGACAATTTCCACTGACTCTAGTTCGCCTCTATACCAGAACACCTGCTCCGCCCTTATTAATTTCGAAGTGCCTCCTTTTTGCCCTTTTTTTAAGTGAGTAACTCTCCCGTAAGTTAAAAGAGAAAAATTAGTAATAGAAGAATCCCACAAGGCATCAGAATAAATACCTAACTAATAATAAAAATTAAAGACAAGCTGCTGCTCAGTTTAAGTACTAAACAATTTAAACAGGCAAAATAAGCTATCTGTTGAGCTTCTGTCAGGAAATCGTCTAATTATAATCATCATGATCATTTCTCAAAGATTTCTTTCTTGCTGATCTAGAAGGGCAAATACGGGTCAACGAAAACTGGAACTGAGTCATTACAGAATTTAAAAGTGCTGCATAGGTGTCCCTCAGCACCTGTAAAAACGCATTCAGAAAAGCTGCTATTTTCAGGTTTTTAGAGCTACTAAATTAACACCTTCTCTTACTAAATAACGAACAGCATTACAAATTCTTTCATATCTCCAAGTCCTTTAAGAAAATGCAAAGCCAAATACGGCTGCCTATTCTGCAAATGCGAAAGTCAGCTCCGTCTATTAGCCCGAGAAAAAGAGACTTTTTTTTTTTTTGTTAACTTGACTGTAACAGTTTGATGGAACTGACATCCCACCTACGCTAGATTTGAAAAAAATAACCGTATACAGATCAGCGGAATACACAAGAAAACGCGTATACGTTTTAGAGCATCGCGAAAGTTAATTTGTTAGCGCGCTTATTAAAAGAGCGTTTCTAGCAAAAAAAAAAAAAAACGACTTACGTTTCACCAACACAAAATCCCTGAATTCCTGGTGATTTGTAAACACAGGTGGGGATGGAAGGGGAGGCCCAAAGAGAGGAACGCTTTCTTCTGAAAATATTTTCAGCCTATTGAAAGTACAAATCTTTATCTACATTGAAAGTCACATTCAAACCCTACCTTTTTTACAGACACTACTCAGAACCGAAGGGAAAAAATGGAAACGGTAAGCTGGGTATATCTTACATAAGAACTTCCAAGGGTCTAACAAAAAAAGATTCACTTGGAATTTCTCAACAGAGCAAAATTATGCTTCCTTTATACAAACTAACACTGGGGCACAGAACTAGAACAGAACTTTGCAGTTCTACTCATCGAGCAATAGTTTTAGTGGCCCTAGCAAAATAATAGTCCCGTTCAAAGAAGCCGTAAAAGAACGGTTCTTCGCCTACAAAATACGTTCGCCTTACGGATTTCCGCCTTACCTACGCATTCACCGCACTCGTGAAATATTTGATTCTTTCAGAATAACAATGGCTTATGACACGCGAATCCGTATCTTGGGAACGGCAAATTCATTTTCAGCGAGGAAGAAAGAGTCAGAACGACCTCCGCGACAGCCGGACCCGCTGAGCTCTTTTGATCCGCAAGGAATCCAGCACAGCAATAATGAACGGCAGGTACAAAACCCACGCGTATTTGTTCATCTGGCCGTAGCTTCTTTAAGATAAGCAATGACTCTTGGCTATTTCAAGTAAGAGTTTGCCGACAAAAGTCTTCCGAGTGGCACGTGCAGATGACACGGGTCGCAGCGAGTAAAGCGGCAAGCTTACAGATTCAACCCGTATCTGCTGTTATAGAAACCAGTCAGAATCTGCTTTCTCAAAAAACCAGCAGTGACTGACTGATATTGAGTCTTCGTCCCTGAAAGCTTAGACACTGCATACAATCTGAAATGCAGTATTACATTTGCACGACTATTGATCATTCTAGTATTGGTTTCACGTATTTGAGACACAATTTCATAGATGCCCAATGTCTATTTCATTACGTCTAGGTTAAAAAAAGCAATCATTTAAAACTACAAAAGGTGTGAAATGTTCCTTGACTAGATCAGAATGAATTTACGACAGGGAAAGCCGTAACAAAACCGACCAAAAAACAGACCTCTTGAGTGACGTAAAATATAAAGGCATTCTAAGCGGAAATTCGGCCTCAGAGCTCATAGCGGCATTGCATTTGAAACAAGGAAAATTTGCCTGAAAAGCCTAGAGCATCCCCTGCCTCTTCTGACTGAAATTTTGGCCGCTTGGAAGACTGTATCCACACACACAAAAGCAAGAGAAAGAACGAGTTCTATTCAGGCCTACGACGGAAGGCCAGAAGGAAACATAATTAGGCCAACTGAAATATAATGTTCTAAGGCTGTCGTGTAGGAAAAAAATACTATGCGATACATACTAGGGCAAGATGCGTCAAGACTGGCAGAATGAAGCAACTAAAATAGGATGGACTGCTCTAGTAAAAGCAGCCAGTTACTTAAAGCAAGAGAGACAAATTTATCGTATTTGCTGTAACTCATTTCCTTCCCCACATAAACAGCAGTACAGAAAGCATTTTACCACGGCTACCCCATCTACTGACTATTAGCTTGCGATCGGGACAACAATCGCTTCTCAAAGGGTAACGAGGGGGGCATGCCCAAGTTTCTGTCCCAAAGCAAGAAGAAAAAGAAAGAAGCGACCGCATTTTCACGGCACACCGGAATCACGAGCGTGTTTTGCGCTTCTCACAAACGCGGGAACGCTGAAAAGCGGAGGCTACGAGGACAACCAATTCAAACAAATTTGCAAGAGGAAGCTCACGAGATCACGGAGCAAAATAAAACTACTCCTTTCCTTAACTGCACTACAGACATTTTCCGAAAGAAACCTTGGCTATAAATAGGAGGCGGGGGAAAAAAAACCCACATACACAAACTGAAGTATCATTCTTCTCTGGAGTTAGATTTAACGACATGCTGGAGAAACATAGCAATATGTAAAATTCCGGTAGGTTTTAAGTACACGACATTCAACTGTACGAGTACTCTATTAAAATCCCTAAAAATGAACTAGTTCGCTCAGCTACGGCCGAACTGAGATTCGTAAGGACTTACAGTCCACGGCTATCACAACGGAACGGGCATTAATTAACTGTCATCATCCATATATTTACTACGTCATTGATCTCACCAGGTCGGAAAGTTCCAAGCATACCTTTCATCTTTTTGTCATATTTCATCTAAGAACCAGTTCCGGCTCTCCCCCTTAGCTTATGCCTTTTCCAGAATTTAATTTTTCTGACAGTTAGGAACATACTACTTATAGCCAGTTCAGTGACATCATCACCCGGGTCTATATTGCTCTTCAGTTTCCAAAGGTCATTCGGCTTCCTGGCATACGGGCGGGCGGACCCGTCTGTACGCCAGAAAGTTTTTCCCGTTGCCAAAACGTCTTCCCATTTTCTCTAAACCATCAGAAATTCAGGGTGAAATTACTTGTTGCAATCAGCACCTACCTGTAACTATCATTCTGCTTATTATATCTCACTAAAGCAAAAATATCTGCCATACAGTTAAGGAAGTTAATCCAGCTCTAATAAAGCTCACATGTATTTTAATAAACTTTCATTTTCCTGCAGTACACTGCAGATTTAATAAAGGTAAAATATATTACTCAAGTCAATGTAAATATATAAAAAATTCTAGGCTATACAGATTTTACTGTTTATAAAGAAGGTCCTATACGAAAATTTTACTGTTTGATCAACAGTTTTAAAAATCAAGCTACTACCACAGACACAGCATAAGAAATACTATAGAATTTTGTGGCTCATTTGTCTTTGATGTATTTGTGATTAAAAATTCCTTTGGTTGACAAAGCAGTACCGTTTCGGAACTTTGTTTATACCAAAGCTCCCGCCGAAGAAAAGATTCCAGTGAAATAATTTAGCTCACGGAATTATAGAAAAATAGAGAGAATGATTTAAAGCGCAAGTCACACTAAGGCCGACGCCCTAACGAAGAGGTACATGGATTCGGTAAACTACGCTTCTTAGTATTTAGGTTCCTTCGATCCAAAGATTTTTTTATTATTTTTTTTCAATCTTTATTCATTTTCCACTCAACCCTAGCAAGAGGGTTCTAAGAACAGTTAGTCTGCCTGAGAACTAGGTCTAGAACTCTTAAGCTTTGCCACAACTTTCTAAAACTCAGCGAGAGAGTATAGACAGAAATTAGAGTTGTCTTCTTGTCATCCATTTGTCTTCACCCCGTTCCATCTAGTCTAACAGATGCCACATTGGGGTCTACAGATTACTAGTGTGACCCCGTGATAATTCCAAGCGAGTGGCTGCCGGTTTTTGGAATCGTATCATCTTCACAACGTTTTCAACCAGAAGTCTGTAAAACGGAGGCTGTCAAAAAACTGGAGAATGTGTGGTTAACGGTCCAAAAAAATTTGACAATCGCTGATCTAAAATACATAAATATTCAAAATAAACAGCCTCTAAACATTAAAAGGCAATATTCAGTAAAGTGCCAAAATTTAATGCCAAATTAATTTACATAACCAAGACAAATATACTTACGAATTTATACTTTTTGAAAAGGTATAAAATGACATTTGTGAAATGATACAAAGAAACGCTTTCAATAAAAACATGACTTAAAAATCCCATTCTTGCTTTTACCTTATCTTCTAAGGGATTTAGCAAACACAGTTTGATGTTGCAGGCTTGGAAACTCCTAGTCAAGCAGCTGAAGGTAAAGAACGCGAGAACGAAACAGCGTTTCTAAGACAGTTTTCACTTCCATAAACAGCATGCAGGGAGGACTTAGGGCAAAATTAAAAGTAATACTGAACTTTAAAAAAATCATTAGAAAATGTCAGGAAAAAGATACGTGTAAAATGAGAGCGTATCGTGCATGGCTTGAACGCTGGGGAAGACTCTTCACCCTCCTGAAACACGATAGTGACAATGTCATTTCCAATATGTCGCTTCCTTTCTACCTGGAAAAAAAAAAGGAAAATAAAAAAAGAAAAAAAAAGAAAGAAAAGGCAAAACAAAGAAGCGACAGACACAGTGACTTACAAGACATAAAAAAAGTTTCTTAGCAATTCCGTGACAGAACAATAAAACAATATTCCTAAACCGCAAACAGAAAAATTACGGTCGGTATGACCGAAGACAATAGAAAACCGTAACAGTAAGCAAGTAAGCCTAGCAACGACACGGTGCGCACAACAAGGCAGGTTCCAGAAGAACAGATATAGCGTGCGTTTAGAAAAGCGCTCGTAGTCTCCATAGCTAATAGTCACAAATCGGGCACGGAACCTCCAGCATTCCAAAAAAGCGAATCTACCGCTTGAAATAAAAGAACAAAAAACTCAGGTGCTGAGTTATTCTTTAAAAAAAAAAAACCCGATCGGCCTCCATTTCCTTCTGTGATCTTGTCATCAGTCCAAGGAAAAAGCATGAGAAAACTGACACAGAAACAGAAGACGTACGTTTTAACTATGTCGTCTAACTATATTACTGTAAGAACGCATAATAAATTGTAAACCAAGTAACTTGTAAGTAATTTAGGTGAATCGTTACGGACGCACGACGTATAGTAAACGCACGTGCTTATAAAGTATTTTTTCATCATAAATACAAAGATAGGCTTGAGCAATGAACGACAGCACATCTGAACAAGTACCCGAGAACCCGCCCAGTTAATCGGCGAGAGCGCGACAGCACTTCTCCACGGTTACCACGTTAACACGCTCACAACGGGAATCTCTTTCAAGCTACACTAAGCGCTACCCAAGTAGGAGTCGTGTGTTACGAATGTGAATATTCCTACAATTCACACACGAGGCTCATTTCCAGTTTTCCTAAAATCTTTGGGGTAGTAATTACAGCAGCGAAGCTCTTCAAGCCATCGGAACACCACACTGCTCAATCACTTGTCAGTGAAGCAATTTAGATCTTCTCCACAAGTATCTTCTGTACCTTAATAGAGATGATAATAAACATTGCGAAATTTTCACCACTAGGTAGAATACCGAGGAAAAAAAAAATAGCAAAAGCCTCAAGGCTTACATTTCTAAAATTTTAACGGACAAGAAATCCTTTATTTCTTATAAAGTTTCAAACTTTGCGATTTAACAAATAAATAGGGAAATAAAAAAGAAAGAGAACCGTGTACCTGCTGCTTGTTCTCTCTAGAATACGGTAGCATGGTTGAAACATGGAACATAATTTCATGCCCCTGAAAAACTGTATAGATGGAACAGGTTCCTGTTGTGTCATCTGCAAGGGAAGACAACATTTTAAGGAGGAGCACATCCTTTAAGTTTTCTGAAGATCGAAAGATATTTCAAGTCCTTCTACCAAATCTTCCTTAGTTATCCTTTTTTGTCCGATCCCTTTTAGCAAACGTCCACGCCGCATGCTTTACGCGAGTCCAAACCCAAGTTTGCAGCTAATCCGCACATTCGCACTTAAAAACTATGACATCTTTCACCCACCCTCCCGAAATCACACGGGTCTTCAAGCCGTAACGTCCTACTATCACGAAGCGAGTAACGTCACGTTATCGTTCACCTCGTTCCAACTTAAAATGAAACCGTTCACCTCGGTAATACGCATCATAAATACTTTTCTTCAACTGCGTTCCATAGCAGCGACTTAAGCTGACCTGACTCTTTCCTGGTGAAGCAGAGCATTTAGTACGCACTCGAGGAAGTTCATTTTGGGGTTGTTTTATAACTCCAATACATACAATACGCGCAGTACGCGATAAGAAGAAACATTTCTACCGCAGCTCCGCCCCCCCTTACTGCTTCGGGTGAGTTCTTACTTTTAGTGTCCAGTCCTCCTCTGTAGCCTGACCAGCCTTTCAAAGTAATCGTGTCACCCAAGAGATGCAAAAATCGTTGAAAGCTTTCACTTCCAGTTTCTACGTGCGGGAGGGAGAAAAGTTACCAAAACAGCGCACATGTAGTAATAGAACGCGTCTTAAAAATAACCGAAATAAGGAAATGGGTCCTGCTTCCAGGACACAAGTTTCAGCTGACTCAGTTTCCTTTCACGTCCTCCGAGCCTACTGCCTTTCAGAACGGGCATCATCACGTGACATTAAAGAGCGACCTCTTTTGCTGACACCAATGCCGTTCAAGCGCACAGGGGAACGTGATCACGCCGTAAGAGAGCGAAAGAACTACGAGCGGCGAGTTAATGAGCCGCCTCCTCCAACTGCTTCTTTTCTCTAAACGTCACGTCAAGATTTCACCGTCTTTCAGGTTGTAACAGTAGGCTTCCTACAGCAACTTTTTACAGCATTAGAAGGCCCAACGTTACAATTTTTCGCCCGACACGCGGAACAACAAAATGACCGTTCGCTTAACCGTTACCTCCCGTCTCGCTTCCAGCTGTAGGCCCTATCTTCCTTTCGTTTTTAATTCGCACGAATAAAACGATTAAGGAAAAGGTGAAAAACTCACCGTTACTGAACATTTCATCATCTGTAAGCTGACCATCCTTAGCATACAGGACTCCAAATTTAAAATTCACAGATCCCTGAGAAATAAAACCAAATATTATAGGATAAACACACAATCAAACGGAAGATCTAAAAAAATGTTTCCTCTAAGGACCATTATATACGTATCTTTGTACGCATCCTACACACCGGAACGTACGCCTTATACCATCTCCTAATATGTAATAATTTACCTTTAAACCTTTATAGTAGGGCATCAAATTGTTAATCTAAGTTGGTGATCTATTAATATGAGATACTAAGTTGGTGCTTAAAATTAATTTTGATGTCATGTTCTAAAAACATCAGATTTTTTAACTGTAATCAGCAATTGATTTCAAAGCCGACAAAAGCACATCAAAATACTAAGCTCTATTCACCGAACGGATCTCCGAGCTAGAAGCGGTAAGTTTACATTTACCTCTTGCTCTTCAAGAACCAATAAATCCTGTAAACAAAAACAGTATCTTTAGCACACTCGTATTAAAGATTCTACAAGGATGTTGTGTTTTATTTGTGTTTTTTAAGTTTTGATTCGAAATGGCCAGTTCAATGGATAAAGACACTTTAAGTAGTATTACGTATAATCATCGTTATTTGCTGCTACCGGAAGTAACAAACTAGCAGCATTTATACTTCGTTACTTATATTTCCCGAAAATAATAAAGAAAAAGAACCAAACAAAAAAAGTCGCTTCCTACCTTTTGTATCTCAGGATGAAAAATTTCCCTTGGGCTCTTCTCAAATTTATCAAGACTCATAGCACTGAAACGCAAATGAAACGCCGCTTTATAGAAGGGCAAGGACGCATTTCAACGTCAAACCACCGACCGACCGCAGTTACAACCGGCTCCAAAAGGAATCGTTCAAAGAGCCTCCGTTAAACGGAATCTTTCGCGGAACCGCCATTTCTTTCCCAAAAGGCTAACTTCCAACGCTTTATAAACTTCTTTTGTAATTTAAAAACAGAAATTAGTAGGACCCTGTCCGGAGATCAGGTTTAAACTTATTTACTTACGAAGCACAGAGCTCTACTACATCACCCTTCACTTTGGCTTTAAACATAATCACCGTGAGCACTTCAGGAGGGCTCAACCGAGTCTATTTTTCAAGCTTTTCTTCTCTCTCTTCTTAAAAAATTCAAGGCGAGTCAAATGAAAAACGAGAAGTTCAGCATCAAATTCACACAGCAACGATTCACAGGTGGAACAGAAAAGGTATTTACATAAAAAGCAAGATCAACTGCCTCAATAAAGAGAAATATCTAATTCAGAGCACTTCTTTCTTAACTCATACTTCTGCATTTTCTATTATTTTTATGCTACTTCCG
>VYZQ01044964.1:22230-41474 GCA_013400655.1 Mystacornis crossleyi
CACCGGCACCGCCGCGGGGGAGGCAGCGCCGCGCCCGCCTGCGCCGGCCCACGCGTGTCCGCGCCGCGCCGCAGCCGGGCGGGGACAAAACCGGGCAGCCCCTTCCCCGCGCCGTGCCCCCGCCGGAGAAGGGGCCGGGGGTGACACGGGCGGTGGCGAGGAAGGTCCTGGGGGATCGCGGTCCAGCCGGGCGGGTGCCTTCGCTCCCGTACCGAGCCGTACGGTGGCTGCGGCGCCGGGTGGCTGAGGCGGTCATCCCCACCCAACTGGTGAGGCTGAGTTCATTTTGTGAGGTGGCCCCTGAGTGCTGCTGTCTACTCTCCGCATCCCCAGCCCCACACATGGTGTCCAGATTTTTCTTTCTGCATCCTGTCAGGCCCGGGGCAGGACTTTTTTGGCCTCCAGATGATTCCAAGCAGTGAGTGACTACTTGCCCAAACCATTGAGCCGTTCTTTGCTGGTACAATTGTAGATACCAATGATGTAAGTGGTATCACTGCAAGCCCAAATCAGGTTCTCGAGCTGCTGAAAGCACCCACAAGGTACCGGGTTCTTTCTCCTTTCAAAGTTTAGTTTGGTTAGATGTGAAAGGCAGCAAACAGGAGTGCCAAGCGGGGAGAGGAGGCATAAATATTCTTGCTAGCATGAATGTTAAATTTGGTATCTGTGGTGGCCTTTGAGATATCTGCTATGATAACCTCCCACACAAAGCTTTGGTAAGATTGGCTGCGTAGTAAAGGAGGAGAGTTTCAAATCATTAGCAGGAGATGCTTGCTTTCTTACATAGTCTGGTTTAGCAAGTTGTTTATTTTTGAGTGATTTGTGGAGGTTTTGGGGACCTAGTAGCACATCCCTTCAGAGAGATACTCTAAAAAAAATTTACAGAGACCGGAATTGTATGTATTCGTCAAGCTTTAAGGGCAATCCTATGCTATCTTCTATTTAATTTCGTCTTAAGTACTACATTTCTAAATTCTTTTTCACCCATTCAGCACACAGAATTCACAATATATCATGAAATACGGCATTCTGCATCTGTGTTTTAGGAAGTTCCCATCAAGATCTGCCTTTACACAGGAATTTCCACTAAGTTGTTTACCCTGATGACAGATCATATTTTCATTACAGTATCATGGAAATCAGGGATGGAAATACAGAAGAGATCATCTCCTAGGGGGAGGATATGGGGTAAACAAGATAAATCCATAAACAATAATCTCTGAGGCTGTATCCAGCCAAACTAAGTCTAACTAATCCCTTTGGGATTTTATTCCATCCTCCCTATTAGATGTTGCCAAGGGAAAGCTTTCCATTCAGTCACTTATAGCACTTTTTTTAAAAAGATTCTTCACACTACATACAAGATGAGACCCATCTCAAGGAATTGCCTTTTCCATAGTTAAAAACCTTCAACACAGAGAATCATTATGTTTGGAAAAGATCTCCAAGATCATCAAGTCCAGCCTTTGACCAAATACCACCATGCTAACTAAAACCATGTCATAAAGTGCCATATGTACACATGTACAACAGGAAAGAAGAAATAAAGGGAAAGCAGTACTAGTTTCCCTGTTCTATACCAAGGCTGGCTTTCTACACTCACAGTCTAGAAGAGATCGTGCACTTCAAATCATTTTGGGATAGGGAAACAAAAGGCTTAGAGGGAAACAAAAGAAGGGGAGAGGATGGCATGTTGCTGGTTAACTGGCTACAGGCCAGAGTAGAAAAGCAAGGACTTCTGGGGTGGGGATAGTATCATTTTGAAATAATTTGCCAGTGTTTGGGGTTTCTTGGTGTATCACTATTACTTAGCAAATTTTTTTTTTTTTTTGGTAATATATATAAGAATTCTAGTAGTAATCATTCCTGCCTCCAGAGAAATGCTGTCTTCCTTCCCTTCCTGGCACTCTGATTAGCTATCACTCAGGTAGGCCTCAAGGAGAAATGCCTAATAATGTACATGAGAGCTCTGATATGAGTTCATTTTTAATGCCCTGAGAAACAACAAATTTCTATGCTATTATGCATTTAAATGCTCCCCACTTTCAGTAACTGCAGTAACTTAATTTGGATAAAATTACATGGACTGTTTCTTGTGGTGGGCTTACATCACCAAACCTAAGTAAGTGGCATTCAGTATATAAACCCCAAAGTCTTTTCACTAAAAGAGAAGGTGGTCCTGATCTAAAACCTTTCAAGGCGAATAGGAATCTTTACGTCACACTTGGTCATCTGTCCCTTTGGGTTCTCAGCATTCAGCCATAGGACCTGGAGTTAAGTCACACAGTTGTACACAGATATAGACTAGAAGTGTTTTCAGGTTTATTGATTTAGACTTGGGTGTTTGCCTCACATGAGTCATTAATTGAAATCTTCAGGCAAAAGGCCCTCAATAAATATAGCTCAGTTTGCAAACACTCTACTTTTTGCTTTATTTTTTAAAGCATTACTAGCCTTGCCTGTCAGTCATGTCCACAAAGGACCATTCATGGTGGTTTTTGGTGACTAGTCAATCTGAATGCAGCATATTTTAAACATATATAAAATTAAAAATTCAGATAGGATAGGAATAGCAATTGGTCAAGACAAACACACTTTTGTACAATACACACCGTACAGACTCAGCAAATAACCAAACCCAGTGGTCATAAAGACTGAGAGAGATCTCATATTGCAAGTTTGCTTTCTCTTTTCTTCTCACATGGCTGACTCAGTTCAGAACCGTTTGGCCCAGCAATACTTAATGAGTATTTAACAAACAGCACAATGAGAGAATCAGTTCTCTTTCATGCAACCATACTATCACTTCTCCCAAGCAGTTTGGAATTTTTTATTTGTATGTATTTATGAGGTGAGTTATAGCACAGCATTTCAAATATTGAAGACATCTGTATCATTAAAGCCCATTTCTTGCAAAAGCCCTCTACCCACTCAAAGCTGGGTTTTGGTATGTGTCCCTAAACTATGAATAAACTCCTGCACTTCTTGACAGAATCCTTAGCATTTTCAGGGCATTTGGTTTTGTCTTCAAAGTGATTTGCTAGCATGAGCTAATGTATCCTTACAACACCCAGAACAGTCGATGTATTTTATTAGCCTCATTTTGTAAGTTGGGAAACACAAGCAGAGAGGTGATGAGTCTGTTCTATCATCTTTATTCGCATTTGATTAGTGCCTTACTCCCTGGATAGTTCCACTAGTTTCAGTGGGAATTCTTGCACAGTAAGATGCTATTTGATAGGACTGAAAATCACAGTGTCTTCCACTAAGTGATTTGAGCAAGGCCATGGAAAGAGTTTCAGTGCAGGTTTAGAACTGAAAACTCTTCCTCAAACAAACACTCATTTGTTTCATCCCCTTTCCCAGTTTAAAAACAAAATCCAGAACTTATCACCATATCTGTCATTTTTCCACCACCCAAGCTAATTTGCAGAAGTAATAATGATCAAGTAGCCCCACTGTACCGACATTACATACAACACAAGTTGACACATAACACAAAGAAAAGTCATAGGACTGGTGTAGTTCCCAATTTCTTATGCTATGAAAATGACTACCTTTTTGATCTCCTAATTTAACAATTCAAAGGAGGTAGGTGAAAGGCACATCTCATATGAAGAAGTTTCATATGCTATTCAGCACTAGGAGGAAGGTAGTACTAAATCAGTTTCAAGATACAAAGCCAGGTCTCTGGGTTTTTTTAATGCTGTTCATTCAGTATGAAATGTGTACTCTAATTTCACAACAGTCATGATTGTATTTTCACAGACAGATAAAGATAGGTACAATAATTTACAGAGGTCTTGCTAATTTGCTCTGTTAAGTTGACGGAACTGGGCATTTTCGCCTTCCAGAATCAAGTTATTGTGTCCACTTTTGCTTCCAGCTTCTGCAAAGACCTCATATTTGTTTAACATATGGGAACACCAAGCCCTGACCTGTGTCTCCTCATAAACCTTAGCTATCATTGTGTACCTATCATTGTAAAAAGTAGCCTTTTTAATTGTAAAATATGGTGACTTCTTTGAGCTGTTACCAATTTTTAGAGCTGTGAATTTGTTGACTGAATTTTCACACACCTCTCTGTTGAAAAGAATGGAAGTGTTCAGGGCAGCTACTTAAGACAGACAAAAGTGTACAGAAACTTCCCCACCTCCTATTGGCAGCAACTCTGATTCTCCAGCACTTTTCCTCCCCTTTCCTGCCTCTTCTTCATCTCTTTCTCCTCCTCCTCTATTTCTATAGCAGGAATTCCACAAATCCCTCACTTCTGGGAGGTAATACCCAACGTCCCCTACCTAGAAGGGGAAGCATGCACCTGCCTTGTCAGTGTCTATGACTTCAATGTGATGAAACTCTAATTACATTTCATTTTGTAAAAGACATACTGGGTCATTCCACTCAAACATTTCTAGGTTCCCTAGACTCCAGCCCAGCATCAGAAGGTCAGTACTGAGAGTTTCTATGATGATGGGGGTATGTGGAACACTCCATGCTTGGAAAGTAATTTGTGGTACCTTAAGTAACCAAAAGGGCTGGAATAGGAGAAAACTGTCTGCAAAGTTCTCTTGTCCTCAAACTCTGCCACACTGGACTTTGTCCCTCCCATTTTCCATCATTCTTCTTACACAAAACCAGGACCTGTCTGTCTTTCCTCATTTATGTTATTTACTTCCATAGCCCTCTTCCCTGTAGCTTTCTTTCCAGATCAAAATCTCTATGGCAAGACACAGAGGCCCATGCCAGGCCCCTGGGGGCTGCTGGCAGAGTCTGTGGTAGGAAAGGCGCTGCCAGCGCAGGGCTCTGTTACCTGCTCCTGGCAGCACAGCATCAAGCTGGGAGGTGGACCATGGAAATGCCCCCAGGCAGTGACGAACAGCCCAGACCTGCAGTGCTGCCCTGGGAGGTACCAGGAGGGTACACCAAGGGGGTTTACCCGCTCTGCCTCCCCACTTCCTCTGGCCTGCATATTTTGCAGCACAGAGCCTGTCTTGATGAGGCTGGTACTCAAATGTTTTGAGCAGTGAGGTCTCGAATTCATCCAGGTAAAAATCCATGTTTGATTACATATAAATTCTATAGGAATAAGCAGAAGCAACTGAGAATCAGATTATCCTTGGTTTTCAGTTAAAAAAAAAAAAACAAAAAAAAAAAAAACCAAACTTCAAGACTGGGGACAGACACAGACAGTATATTAGTCTAAATATGTAGTTCCAGTATTGGAAGATCATACAATTTCTTATAAAATGAACTTACAGTTCATTCAGCTTTCAATCTGCTTTTAAGCTTCATCATCTCAACTATCCCAGTGGTTCACAAGAGTTACACTTTTATACCCCCACCACAGTGTCCAAGATACAAGTTTTTTGTTTCTTCACAATATTCTGTAAAAGATGGAGGAAAAAAAATCAATTCTAACTGCATGTTTCTGCAAGATAAGCTCCACTCTATATTTTCAATTATTTTAACCCTTTATTAAGGAATTCAGAATAAAGCCAAGTTTTGTGAGAAATATGCAGAAATTCTATTTTATAGCAAGTCTTCTACACTTGTGGCTTTGTCTCACAAAAGATAATTAACAGTAATTTCATCTGCATATATTTGGTAGCAGAAAGAAAATACAAAAACCAAAATACTAAAAACTATCCACTAAATGTAGCATACTATCAAAATACACTGTACATTTAAAGGAGAAGGCACAACAAAATATTTATAATGTTTAAGAGGCAATTCAGTGACCATACACAAATAATTTTTCCCTTTTGATTCAACAGCACTAGTTTTTTCTACCCCTTTTTATAATACAGAGCAGGATTAACTGCATCTACTCCCAGAAAGTACAAAACTAGTGTAAGTGAGAAGAGGAAGGATCTGGCTCCTGAGATTCAAATCTATCACTGGTGGAGGCCCTGCTAAACGTGCTCTAACACTACTGTGCATGAGAGAAGAGGGCAAGTTAGGCTGAGAAACCTGGGCTGATCTCTCAGCTGACTTGTCTTTGAGCAGGAGTCTGGGCTGCACACCTTCTGAGGCCCGTCCCCACCTGAACCTTTAATTCTGCTTAGTAAGTTCTTTTCACTTTCATCTTCACTAGTGAATTTAATAAGAACTGATTCAGACTTTTCTACCCAGACACGCTGGGTTTTCTGGGATGCCTTTTGTATTGGAGGTCTTTTTTTCAAATCAAAATGTCATGCCCTCACTTCTCCCTGCATGACCATTCAAGCACACTACATCTGTCTGAAAGAACTGTTACATTAGTTCATCCACTTCACTACTTGAAAGTGTGTAAAAGGGAAAATGTAGGGCAGGAAGAGCAAAAACCACCACTACTCAATGTCACAAGTCTAAACGATGTTCCAGATAAAATTTCTGAATTAAAAACTCCATTTAAAAAATCCTTCAGCAATCCTCATTTCTTCAAGAGCAGAACTTTTCTTTCAGAAGTTTTGCTTCCACAGGTTTGGTAGAACACAGAACAGAGGGCTTTCTGGGGACAACACAGAGGAGGAAAGAAAGGATTCTCCTCTTCCATCAGTATTAAATCTACACATTTGACCAAAAGAGCCCCCAGATTGCTCTGACCGCTGTGGGAGTACAATCAGATGACATGGGCTCGTGCATGCTCCTATGCATGCCCTGCCTGAATGAGGAAAAATAACATACTTCATGGTTTGACACTGGCTAGGACACAGACACCAGCAGCTACCTTCTCAGTTTCCTGTCAGATTCTGACACTGTATTAGCCTCTGATTTTTCCAGTCAGGGCCCATGCATCACTTTTTTTTTTTTCCTTGCTTCCCTTCAGAAATCATCCTGCTTGACAGAGAGGGTGAAAACTCTTTACTTGTATGGTCCTTTCCATGGAAAGGTTGTAGAGAATAGAGAGCTGGAAGTTACCAGACTGATGCCCCAATATGTGAGGTCCTTTCGAAGTAATGTGTGGGAACAGCGCATCAGTCATTGAGACAAGGAAGTATTTTCAGGGTTGCTTAACAGTCACTGGAACACTAAAGGCAGGGAACCACAGCAAAAAGTTTAGGGTTGCCACCTTTCACCATTTTATGAAAACTCTTCTGGTCCTGAAGACAAATCATGGAATCATAGAATGTCCTGGACTGGAAGGGACCTTATAGATCATCCAGTTCCAGCCCTGCTGCTGTAGGCAGGGACACCTCTCACTAGACCAGGTTGTTCAGAGTTCCATCCACCTTGACCTCAAACACTTCCAGGAACAGGGCATCTACAAATTCTCTGGGCAGCCTGTTCCACTGCCACACCACCCTCAAAGTAAAGATTGTTTCCCTAACATCTAATCTAAATCTACTCTAAGTTTGAAGTCATTTCCCCTTGTCCTGTCAATACACACCCTTGTAAAAAAGTCCCTCTCTGTCTTTCTTATAGGTTCATTTCATGTTCTTGAAGGCCATAATTAGCCATCTCCTTTCCAGGCTGAACAAACGCAGTTCTCTCACCCTTTCCTCATAGCAGAGATGGTCCATCCCTCTGATCAGCTTGGTGACCTATCTCTGGACTCAGTCTAACAGGTCCATGTCCTTCCTGTGCTGGGGACCCCAGAGCTGGATGCAGCACTTCAGCTGGGGTGTCACCAAAGTGTGGCAGAGGGGCAGAACCCCCTCCCTCACCCTGCTGCCCACACTGCTTTGGATGCAGCACAGGATAGGGTTGGTTTTCCGGGCTGCAAGTGCACATTGCTAGGTCATGTCCAGCCTCTCATCCAACAGCATCCCCAAGTTTTTGGCAGGGCTGTTCTCAATCTGTTCATTCCTCAATCCAGGTGCCACACTTTGCCCTTAGTCTTGTTAAACTGCATGAGACTCCCATGGGCCCACTTGTCCAGGTCTCTCTGGATAGCATCCCCTCCTTCAGGTGTGTCCATAGCACCAGTTGCTTTGGTGTCATCTGCAAACTTGCTGGGGGGAAAATCCCAATGACTACGTTGTAGTTGGAGAGAAATGCCTGGGATTGGGATTTGAGTTCTCCTTTGTTAACTGAGAAAAAAGTCAGCTGCAAAAACAAGCACACCCTAAAGTATTGGTATTATCAGCAATACAATCATTGTTTTTCTTTGCATCTTAGGGAGACCTTACAAGAAAAACCTTGAGAAACTGACAGGAAGGATGAATTTCTCATCCCTGAAAGCCACAATCCCCAAATTTCCTACGAACTGCAAGAAACAAACTCTCAGAGAAGGGATGAGCAGGCAGTTTTCATTAGTGTGCTCAAACCTTGGCTTCCCAAGTTGTAGAGCAGTAACTGCCAGAAAATCCACACTTCCTACCCACAGCCATCAGCCTTCACCATTCAGATCCACAAAGGCTGGTGCTGTGAGCCCACAGGGCCATGCAGGCACACACCCGGGCTGGGCGGGAGGGACACAAGCCCCTACTCTTGATGCAAGGATGGGGAAGGGGGTGCAAAAAAACAAGAACAACAACAACAAAAAAAACCAAAACAAACATACCCCCCCCCAAAAAAAAAAAANTCCCCCCCCAAAAAAAAAAAAAAAACAACCAAAAAAAACACCACCCGTCACCGAGGTGGCGATGCCCTCACCCCACCGCAGCGCTAGGCAGGGCAGACAGCGCCTCGCCGTCGGCTGCGGAAAGCTGAGGATGGGGATGGGGGGACAGGAGCGCGGCGCTCCCCCCCGCCCTGCCTCCCCCCGCCCGCGGCGGCTGCTGCCGTCAGAGCTGCCTGCGTCAATGCTGCCTCAGCGACACGCACCGGGGCCCTGCGCTCCCGCTCCCCCACCCCCCTGCCGCTCCCGTGGAGGGCTTTTTTTCTTTTTTAATTCTCCTTTTCTTTTTTTTTCTCAATGAGACGCCTTACTGGCATTTATTTATTTATTTATTTTTATGATCCCGCTCATGAAGCCGGTGCCGTTGGCGCGTTTACGGTTCCTTTGTGCGAGGGGATTTCCATCCTCCCTCCCTCCTTTTTTTTTTTTATTTTAAAAATTAATGATTTGAGGAATAATTACTATTTGATTTATTTCACGCACGTCCCGTGTCCCTCCAGACACGGGTCTCCTCCGGTGCCGATCCCCACGCACACCTTCCCCACCCCCCGATCGTCTTCTCTCTCTCTCCCTGTTACTGCAGCACAGAGGAGACTGGAACCAGGAGGCTGCACCAGCACACACTCAGCTTACTATATTATAACGGATTTCCCTCTCTTCCCAGAAAAGCAACCCTTTTTTTTCCCCCTCCTGTTTAATAGCCCACTCATTCAGCATTTGTGCATTACCCGCACACCCACCGTTATTTCTTCTCTTGCCACTGCCTTCACCACCCCCTTCATTAATCATCAAGTCCTAGGCTCTAAAGAATAATGGTTTATAAAATGGTTGCTCTGTGCGTGTCCTCAGCTGTACACATAACCCCAGCCTCCTGTCTGTGCGCGTCTTCTGCACATCAAGGTCAGAGGGAAGGCTTGAAGGCACAGTTAAACCCAAAACTTATTTATTTGCGTTTTCTTCCCAACCGTCTCCTTCCACCCCGTTTCTTTTCCTCTGGAGAATTTAATGGCAAAGCTCCCCGGATTTCTGTGGGGTCAGGCCTTGCCCTACTTCAGAATGTATCTGGTGCTTAGCTCGGCGGAGAGGACAATATCCCGGTCCTATTAAAGTCAGTGGCAACCAGTGAATTCAAGCGTCACCGGATTTGGCTGGCAGAGCATGCACAGCCACGCTCTGGCCAAACCCTGCCCCGTTTCAATTCAGCTTAACTGCAGCAGTGCCAAGCTGCTGCGAAGCTGGCTTGTGATGCTGGCGCAGCGCTGCCCTCTCATACAGGAATCCTTGGTGACGTTAAACAGCTGGAACAGATCCTGCACCTCCCTGCTGCCGCCATGCAAGGAGCCAGAAACTAGCTTCCACCTCCTGGCACCTCCCCAGCAGATAAAGGTCCTTCGAGGTCGAGATTGGCTGGATAAATTAGAGCAGCCTAAAGACTATATTAATTTGTACTGCAGAAGAGCCTGGTGCTGTCCAAGTCCCAGTAGTGTGAGGCACAGCCATTTCTGTGTCCTCCCAGCTGCACTAACCCCTGCTCCCCTCCAGCTCAGGGCTGGGTATATTAACAATGGTACGATAGCAAATCCTTTTTTTTCTGTCAATCCAAACCCCAAAAATTTTAGACAGTTTGGTTCTGTAGCTCCAACTACATTGAATAACCCCTGTGCTTCTACATACAAGAAAAAAAAAATTTTTAAGTGTAAGCAATTAGACCACAAACTAAATTTCTGAAGAGAGAAGGGAATCTACCAGCTGAATAACCTGTGCACAGCGAGAGCTTCACTGTGCATTTGAAACTTATTATTTGCATTTAAGGAATCTAACACAAAAAAAAAACCCACAAACAAACAAACAAAAAAACCAAATCCAGTATCATAAAAACAGTGCTGGATGGCAACAGGGACCCCCACAGCAACAGGAATGCACTTACACTTTTTAATACCTGGCTTATACATAAAAACGCATTTACATCACTTCTTTTTTCAACTGTATTTAAATTAACTGTGTCAGTGAGGATATTCAATAACTATCCATTTAACAGACAGGCCACAAAGCTATGGAGGACAGAGGTCTTAACCAAGCCCTGGCTTGCCATACTAGATATGATGCAAGTGGCTCAGCAATCTGCCCCAGCTGCGGGACGTTTGAGGAAAGGCAGGCATTTGGAAGGGCTCCCGCGGAGTCCCAGGGATGGCAAGCAGCCGGACTTTACCCACATTAATTTACATTCTACCACTGTGACTGCCCTTTCTTATAAATTGTTTGGGATTTGGTTGGTTTTGGGTTTTTTACTGTTTTATTTCAGTGCAGCAAAACCTTAGGATGCATTTGTGCGTATTTTTCACATTATGAGGGATGCAACTCTCAATATCCAAGAATATAAATGGGAGATGGGACAGATAGCATGCACTAGCACATTAATGAGGGTGACTTTACTCTTCATTTCCCCACATTTAAAGGTGACCTTGCGCGAGCAAGGGTAGCCACTGCCGGTGCATGCTGTGTGATACAGACGGTGGAATGATGCCCCTGGAGCAGGAAGGGGTCTGCTGTCTATGCAGAAACAGTCCCCCTTTCCTGTCAGTGTGGCAGAGGGGAGTGGTGCCTGCCTAATGGACAGGGTAGCTCCCTGCCTTTTGCACAGAACAAGGCACTGCACTCAGTAGACTTGCCTTCGGAGAAGCAGGTTTGAAACCGGTCAGCCTTTACTCTGCCTTAGGAGTTGCTCCAAGACTTTGCCTGCAGATTGCAATGCTAAATTGAGACCATTATCTTGCATTGAGCTATTTTCATCCCGAAGTGCTTTAAAGACTTAGCAGATATACAGGCTATGGTGCTATATGCACAGGAATCACTCCAGCTCCTAATGAAATGCAGCTGCATATTAACCAGAGTCACGTGCTGCCTGCTCCCTGGGTGTGATGACTGACAGATTTTGCTTTACCCAGCTGAGTTAAGTCTGGGTTTTGGTCAGTGAAGTATTTCATGCCATTTGAAAAGGACAGCTGGCAGGATCTTTATATAAAGATAAGTAGGTATAGGCAGTTACACCACTGGAATTTGGAACACCACCACTGAGACAAGATTTCCTCTGGAGTCCGGTTTTGTTCCACCACCCATATTCAACATTAATTATCAAAACTGTCCTCCTGCCACTCAGTGGTACAAGAAGCTGCGCCTGAACATCTAGAGCCTTTCACCCATGGGGTAGTTATTCAAAGGCCTCCCCAGGGACAGATGTGGATAAAACACCAGGCATAGTGTTTTGGCGATCTGTAGAAAATGAGTTAGTATTTTCACTGCAATTTCTTGTGGACTGTATGGGTAAAGCACTAAAGCCACCTCCACGACCAGCTTTAACTCACACATTTCTGTTCTGTCTAGAAGAGGTAAGAAAAGTGAATTACTGCCTATTTACCATTATGGACAATTCATTTTAAAATGCAAAAAGCACAGTGAAATATAAACCGTGTGCCTAAAATGAATGCTTATAGCATCCACTTAGTACTGTACACACACCTTTGTATAGATGGCACACAGTGCATTAAATAAGCATGCTTCCCTGTCTCTAGCTAGGGTAGAGAGAGAATTGTGTGGTGAAAGACGTAATTTGTACATTAGGAAGTCTCTGTTGCCAGATCAGCAGCAGCAGCACTGACGTCTGTACTCTCTCGCTTTGTTCCTGCTGCTATAAATCAAAATGACTACAGTCCAAATGCCTCGCTTGTTTAACTATAAATGCACTGTTAGTCAGAAAAATCAACACCAGGAGGGATCTAGATAAACTGCATGTATTTTAAAATTATTAGAGATTGTTCAAAAAAGAAAAAGAACAAAAATTATAAATTTATGGTTTCTACAAAAACAAAAACTTTTAAAGGGTGGAATCCAACAGAACTATAAAAATTTTGTGTCTAGAGGCACTGATGTCTTTACTAAATGAACTATCAAATTTGCCTTTCTTAATGTGCATTGGGATTTAAATTTTTTTTCCCAAATTAATGCAACCTCTTTAGAAGTCGGTTTTCCCCCGCGTCCTCATATCTTTTCCTACTTGTGCAAACTACTGGAAGGAAATTAAAAAAGGATAGATGAAATGGCTCACATTTTACTTCCCTTATTTTATATGCCTGTGTGTTCAGAATAAATATAAACATATCTATCTCAGGCTGACTCCCATTTTGGGGGGAATTTTAGAAAGCTAAATATCTCTTTCGTGGATAAAATGAGCTCCCAAGGCCTAAAATACAATTTAGATCCCTTTCAAGTTCTAAAAGATGACTCAATAGTTATGTAAAAATGGTGGTGCCAGTGTCTGCTGCTGACCTGTTGCTGTGGAAGAGCAGGGGAACTCCTCCTAACGCCTGGAATCATTATAGAAAAATACAGCACAATTTCTTGACTAAATGGAAAGGTTACAGAAGAAATTAAGAAGGTAACCTTCCAATATCAACATCAGCTCAGCTGAGCTGTAAATCCTGTGTATCAGGCGACCCAGCCAGAAATATGCTGAGCTGTAGTTCTGAAGAGGAACTAACAGGATCAGGGAACAGCAGGTGAACACATTGTCAACACCACACTGACGCTGCTGTTGGAGCTGCTGCATTACAGTTCCTGAGACCACCAAATTTCTACAGTAAGATGATCAGAGAGTATCAAAGCAAGAAGTCTGAAGGTATTTGTTTCACAGAGGCTGTCTTGTTCGGACTTGGCTAATGAATTTGCAACCAGATGTTCATTTTAACATCTGATCCAAAATGCACTGAAGTCAATGGAAAGTCAATTGGAAGTTCCAGATTATTGGAAAAAGTTACTGTAGAGACAATTTTTTTTAAAAAATTGTACAGAATGTAGCTATTGGTCATTCAGCTTGTCACTGACTGTAGGAAGGGCAAAGGAGCAGACACAGAGTAAACATGTGTCACTGTAGTTGTCATGTGAACGGGTAGAGACTACAACAACTTAAAAACAACTGTAGTTACCTCTTTCTCATTGCAGGCCAACTTAGCCAGCATGCTTTCTCATTTGCCTTGGATTAAGAGCATGTACACATGGTTGCTACAACTCAGCTGGCACTACTATAATATTTTAGGATGTGATAACTTTGTAAAATAGAGGATAATAATGTGATCAATGCTAGTTACCATTACTTTTGAGAAACAGCCTAACAAGCCACACAAACAACACTTGAATTTTCTGGTTTGTTTCATTTCAGTTTATAAATGTTATAAATGTTGAAAGAGAACCATCTTGAGGTAACAGGCTTCTGTAAGTCTTTTGGATTCAGTTCCATTAATACTGATTTTATAATCTGTAAACAATAAGCAGTATAAGACATATTAAAGAGTCAGACCAGGATGCAGTGTCTGAAAAAGCAAAGCTAAACAAGTCTTCTGAGTTTTATAAAAACTAATTAGCCTTTGCAATCACAGTTCGTTCCATCTGGAGTCTTCAACCCAAGGCTGATTGGATATCTTTCTAGATATTGTAATCTTGCTGCAGAACTTTGCAGCAGGGATTCTCTCAGCTCCACTATTCAGGAAGACAGACTTATCCTAATGGTCCTTTTAACTCTGAACACATAGCACCTCAGCAGCTGGGGAGCAGTGAGCACAGTTAGCCTACTCTTTTACCTCTAAACTAAGGTGTCTTTGAGAAAAGTTCAGTTTCTCCTCTTGCATACATTTGCATCTATATGATTTGCACACAGATCTTAAAAATAACTCTACCAAATCATGCATTGTCTTTGTATCACAAGGAGGCTATAAGTTGGTGAACAAGAGTTCAAAGTCACAGGAGAAGAGACAGAAAACAACAAATTTCAGAAGGGACTTCGGTTTGGTGCAGTCCTCCCTCACACCTACTGAATTAGAAAGAGATGGAATCAAACTGAGCAAATGTCCATACAAAAATCTGGTGAGAACTGCAGTGGAATGGAGACATCTAGCTGCCTGCTGTCTCCCAACAGCATCTGTGAATCAGGAAATCCTGAATCTGGAGAGAGGTTATAGATACTAACTTCTTTAGGAGAAAGCAAACAAGCCCAGCCTTGCCAAGAGGGAGCATAAAACTGGGATGGAGAAGAGATTATACATACTGTTTACATTTCCTCTTGTTCTCTCTGGACCCTTCCCTAACAAAATCTTATTTCCTTTAATTCCTTAGGTTTGGTTTCTTAGGAGGGCATTTTATTTTTGCTGTTTGGGTTACATGGTCTTAAAAAGCAGCTTTGAATGTGCAAATTACCACAAGAAACAATGCTGAAAACACCTCCTTGGTCAAGCGCTGAAGAGTCTGTATTGTTCAGGCTGCACCCTCTGCCTGACTTGGAAGCCTAAAAGCAGGGCAGCATGAAATACTGTAGTAAACTCTCCCTTACACTTTAAACAATACAGTAAACAGGGCCTATAACAGGGGCAGTTCCAATTTATTTCCAGAGGCCCAGCAAACTCACAGGCTCCACAGCAAGGTGGGACTGTGCATGGCACATCACACCTGCATCCCCACAGGGAGAGACTGAGCAAACTGCATGGCGTCCTGCTCTGTGGAGATACCATTGGAGCTCTGCCCACAAACCACAGCCTGCTGAATGCACATATAGAAGCATAGATTTAGACACACCATGAGGTGAGGGACGGAAAATTAAGATTTGATGCGTACCTACTTGAGGGCTTTGAAACATCATGTGTGCCCCCCATCTCATATGGCCTCAAGCTGCTGCAGCCAGATGTCACAGGCTCTGGGACTGCAGCAATCAGCAGCAGGACATGGCAGTGAGGCTACAGCCTTGCTTCTTCAACTGCTCAGCACCTCTCCTTCCAGCTTCAGCCTATGCCTGCTCCCATTGCACATAAACACAGGCACGTGCTAGCTCCAGCAATAACTAAACTTTCTACGCTCACAAATTCTGACTCTACAGCTTGGGAACTATCCAAAATTGCAGTTGGAGCCCAGCTGTTCCCTACCACCACCCGACAAACAAAGGCCAGGCAACTCTGCATTTATGCTTCTGCAAGAGAGATGAGAACTGGGAGGAGCTGAACTGGTTTTGCGTGAAAAAGTACAGGGATTATCCTAGTTACAGCTATCTAATCACAACAAAATAATCCCTGTGACCATGGAGGTGAGGCCAGTATTCAGATAATGACGTGCATCTGGAATGAAATAGGAGATTTCGGACATCAGGACAAAGGAAGGATAATAAGAATACTGGCCCAAGCTCAAACACTAATGCATACCAAACATTAATGCACCACAAACAACAGCTGCTGCAGAGGATTGGTTTTGATTTTCTTAGGGAAGGGATATCACCAGCAGAAGGAAATCTGCAGTGTTATTTTTTGGTAGATGAGGAGGCAGCCTGTGTTCTGAAGCCCACACCTATGTCATGAACAACATTAAGTCTGCAGTTCAGACTACGGCAGGCACCTCTAGCTCAAACCTGGCTGAGTTTGCAGGCAACTCTGACAATCTAAGCAGCAAGGTCACAGGTGCAGAAGCAAGTATTTTTCTCCCCTCGAAAAATCTTTTGAGAATGAGTTTGAGGGTGTCCTTATCAAGCAAGGAATTTTGCACTGCAGCATCAACTGCTTTTCCTATCAAAGGAGATTTCAGCTTCCAGGGATGTTGATTTTGTTGCTGTTCTCCCCTTCTCCTTTCCTCCTTTTTTCAGCCCAAGAATAACAAGAGAGCCAAATGAAATCTGCCAGCTCATTTGGTCTTTCCAAACCAATGCTTTGCCAGGATTTTCTGTGCCTTTTGCTGCTGGGATTTTCAAATTTCTCCCCAAGTCTCAGAGTGTTCTGAAACCTCTTAGCTTCTAAGATCATGTGTATTTACTTTAGTATAAACAAATCTTAACACTTTTAACTGGAGCTAAATTTATCGAAGGAAAACACATAATGCACTAATCATGAAGGCCATTATTCTAGAAGGGAAATCTGAACATAAGAGCTAAACTTTACCCAAAAAATTTAAGCTGAATATTTCCCCCAGTGATTAGGGCAGCAGAAAATTGAGGGATATATTTTCAAGAAAGCTGTGGAGAGAAACACTTTGTGAAGGATTCTCACCATTCTGTTTACAGGTGCCAGCGTAAGCAATTGTGTGGTTTCCCAGTGAAAGAAAGATAAATGAATTTGAGTTCAAGCCTTACTTGTAAGAAGCCCTGATGTTGCCATGCTTAATTTTGGCAGCCCACCAAACCTGAGAGAAACTCAATGGACCAGCATAATCCCTGATCACAGAAGTTAATTGAGGTTGAGTCACACCCAGAACAATCTTTCCTGTTCATTCATTAGTAAGAGAGGAGACTAAAACACTATATAGACAGCTTCTGCTGTGGGGGGCAAGGTGTGCTAAAAAAATGTATTTTTGATTTAAAAGCACAAGCTCTCCTCCCATTCTCCCCAGAAGAGAAAAATGCTGTCTTGCAGTAAATTGAGATTTACTGATTTTTTTAGACTGCCAAGTTTATCTGGAGTGTCAAAGTTGGCCCACTACCTTGCCACACCCAAGTCCATCACAGTCTATTGTGCCATAAATGAATCTTCACCACCTGACTGAACTCACAGTACCCTTTTCCTGTACCTGCTGGACTGCACTGTGACAACCAAGGTTTTTTAAACTTAGTCTAGTTTACATATTGCTGTAATTGGGACAATGCCCATGGTAGCAACTGGAGGATATTGGAATAATGTTCTACCACTGCCTTGACTTCGACTCAGTGCTTGTGCCTGCAGGATACTTTCTTACTGTCTTAAAAATGCCATTACTAGTGAGGGATTAAAAGACCCTTGAAGAAATGAAATTTAGGAATTTTTTCTTGCTGTGTATGAAAACAGAATTCAGACTTATGCATGAAGTTCCTTTGAACGTGATTATCTTAAGTATCCAAAGAACAGATTTATTGTTTTGATAGCAGTAAACACCAAAGATGGAGTTAGAAATATACCTCAAATTTTCCCAACTGTAATTATTAGGCAGGTGCTCCTCCTGATCTGGGATATTATGGTAGTTATTCTGTCATTTTAACTAAGAAATTGCTTTACAAAACCAGTTCCGAGTTAGCTCCAGTTTTGGGAAGTCTGTAATCAATAGTATCTTCTGCAGAGATACTTACCTTGGGTTCTTGACTTTCCTGGAAAAGAGTCACTGGGCTGGGACTTTACATCAGCAATGTAACTTCTCTGTGTTCTTATCAGTAATGGAGGATGCCAATGTCTTTGAAATAACTTATTTTGATCTTTTACTGAAGCTTGAAAAACAAAAATAGGAGCATTTGTCCCTGTTTTTTACTATTGTTTATTTTAATAAAATAAAAATAATTTTAAAATATCTGTTCCAGAAAGGCTTTTAGAACAATCAAAGCAAAGACTAAGACTGAATGACCCATCCCAGGTTTTACTTCATACTCAACTGCATCTGAAAAAGGACATTTTGGGTGGTTTATCAATTCCCTGTAGATATCAAGCTGGGATGTATGTATTGAATTTTAAAAAACCCTTCAACTTACTTGCTGCAGTAAAGTATTTTGGTTAGCTCTTTACCTGAAGTAATAAATTAAAAGCAACCCATTATCTGGGTTGCAGTGCAACTCATTTCAAAAGTATGACATTTGCAGTAGAGGAACTCTTAAATATATAAACATTTCCCACTTTAACTAATACTAATCTCTCAATTCACTTAAACCGCAAATGATTTTAAATAGCTAATAGATCTTTAGAATCACTTGTATTTGCACTTCTGGAACTGTCATCAAATGTCTGAATATATCTACAGTAAGGTAATACACCCTGAATATAGTTCTAAGAACCGTTAATTAAAATGGGAAAATACTTGGAACAGTTCTAGTAAGATTTATTTATAAAAGCTGTTTCTGTGGGCAGTAGTAACTGTTGTACTCAAGTCTTTAAAGCCCCCTTGAAAGAATTTACACCTAAATGGAATGAAGATTTTTCAGAAGAAAGATAATGATGACAGAGTCAGCAAAGTTACATGCTACCTGTTTGTTTAAATGTTTTTCTTCATAGCAAGGTTAGATGGATACCCCGTCATGGTATTAGGGAACACTGTGCTTTGCTGAAGCTCTAATTCCCGTAGATGTAGACAGAGGAAAAACAGTGACTATCACATGCTTTCAGAGTTTCACAGAAATATCCATGCATATTGGAAGAGCAGCACAATCACTGATAAACGTCTCTGCTGTGAGAGCCCACACTTTGCTTGTCAAGAATATGCTGCACAGAAAGAGCAGAAGAGTTGCTCTTACAACTACTTAGGAACTGAAATTCCAGTCTTCTGGAAAATCCTCATGCATTTTTGTTGCATATTACAACAAACAACTGCAACTTCAGATTTTCTCACAAATCAATTGTTAAACCAATCAGTTAAGAGAGCAACCTAGCACATTATATTCCATTTCATTCTAATGCCCTCGATCAGTTGCTGTGTTTCATGGAAACATTAGTTCAGGTGACTTTAACCCTCTTTTCTTCCAGACCCTATGCGCCAGCTGCAACCTTCCTCACATGCCACAGCAACTGTGCCTGCACGAACGCCCTTCCTCACATGTGCCTGCAGCAGGAGAACCAGCCGGCCCTGTGCAGGGGGAAGAAGGACGACCAATTGCAACAGAAATCAATTAGCATGCAAGAGATTAAGGACAAGCCCAAAAGCCTTCAAACAATAGTCAGGTAGACTGCCT
>VYZQ01044964.1:48612-71555 GCA_013400655.1 Mystacornis crossleyi
TTGGTTAGTTTTTTTTTTTTTTTTCCCCAATTAATAGGAGACGTAAGAGGTAGAGAAATACTGAATTCAATCTCCCTACCTGCTGAAGGGATTATCATTGTACTGTCATTAATTAATTTATCATTAATCATTGCACTGTGGAAAAGCAGTGAAGGATAACCCCCTTCCACATCCTCACGCTGTATTCTGCTGAAAAACAAAACTGCTGACCCGATTGTAACCCTGCTGGAAACCTCAGTTCTGGATCAAGCACCCCTCAGCTAGGTGTCTGTCAAACACTGCTGAAGGCTGAGAACAGTGTACTAAGTCTAATACACAAAATCTATACTCTGATGTTAGTAATCTATACAAAGAATATGCGGCTCCTATTGCTGTGACAGATAAACCACCAAAAACCAGCTGAAACTCAGTGTTATACCAAAGCTACAACCAAGCAGAATAGTTCAGTATAGTGAGACCTGCCTCCCCTGTGCTTTTGTGTGGCTCGAGGTTGCTGGTCATTGCTATTATGACAGTCTTAATTATTTCATCACCCATGTGTGCAGCAGAAACATCAGGCTGACATCTGTTTGTTCTAACAGAGTGATAAACAGGTGACTGCTGTAACAAGATGACTTATGACCACGACTGCTGTGACAATGAGTGGAAATTGCAGAGCTCGATGCCATATGGCAAGACAAGAGAATGGAGGAGAAAGATGAGCTTCTCCCACTGCTAACAAAGCCTTTTCTGCCTCAAGGCACCAAAACCATAGCCTATAACTTCCTGGGCAAAACCTGAAACACTTTCTTACTGTTCTCAAAACCTGTACAGTCTTTGATTATGCTGCCTTTACTTGGCCATAATTTGATCTCATCACTTCCTTGCAGCAAAACTAGGCCAGAGTCCAGGTCCAGCCTGGACAGTTTCCCAGTTCATGAATTAGGGATGTGACTGGAAAGAGACACACTGCAGAAATAGCTGAACCAGAACTATCGCTTCCTAGGGTGGGGTTGCAAGTAGCTGCCAAGTCCCCATGCAAGAGGTGAACATCGCTTCCCTCTCTGCTATTTTGAATGATCATAGCACAGGCAGCTCCATGTTTTGTGTGCGCTCTGAACAGACTGAGGGGAGCCAATAGCTCAGGAGTTTTCAGTCACAAACACTACCTCCACTGCGGATCATAAAGGCCCCCAGGCTGCCACAAGGGACCCAGTTCCCTACACTTAGCTACCTGGTCGTGTATTTGCACATCCAACTTTACGTGCACAGCTTTTGGACCAAACAGGAACTTCCTTGGTTTTATGCGTCTCTAGCAAGGCAGCTATTGAGTGGACTGTCTTGCTTGCAGTCTTTGATCTAGATGATTAAATAGCTGAAAGCCTGCTTTTGTTGTCAAAATATTTACTCCAAGAATCTTGAATTAATGGCACTTCTAAATTTCCTGTAAACTGACTTGGCAGAATCTGTCACTGGAGAGGGAGACTTTAAGGCACATATATTTTTCTGTTAACTTCAACATATAGTCAGTTGAAAATCGGCCAATAGCTATTCCTATTTATTTCCACTTACTGACACTTTGAAATATCACTAGGAGTGGTTATTCAGTAGACAATTAAGATGCTAAGTGCTTAGGCCATATCCTACCTTCCCAAAAAAACCCACAGAATTGCTGCATTGGGAAGTAACTTCTGGAAATCATCTAGTCCAACCCCGCCCTCAAAGCAAGATCAGCTACAGAAGATTGGTCAGGTCCACTTTTGAATAATCCTAAAGATGGAGCCTCTACAGCCTGTCTGGACTACCTGTTCCACTGCTTGACCATCGTCACCTAAAGAGTGCTTGTATTATGTTTAAATAGAATACTTCGGATTTTGGGTTGTACCCACTGCCTCCTGACTTCTGAATTTTCTTTTAGATAAGCTAATTCAACAAGTCAAAGTTTCCATCTAATAAAAGAAATCCTGCCCATTCCTCCTTTGGACCATGGCGCTGGGGAGGTGAACATTAGAAGGGCATTGGAAACTGGGTACAACAACACCATAGAAAACACATTATTTCTTGAGAAACGTGCAAATCCCTCCCAGGACACTGCTGCAGGGTTGTCAGGACCTGCACATCACAGCTCACTGCACCCCAGCTCTGAAGGGCTGTTCACATTTCCAGCTGACAGTCAGCCATATGTGTACAGATAAGCCATGCTTTCCATAGCCCTTCCCTTTGCTCAGCACATGTGCAGAAGTGCCTCCTTCTGCAAAGGACAAAGCCCTTGACTCCAAGTCAGTATGACAGGACTTGAATTTCCCAGATTCCCAGGATCTGGGGATTCTGCTCATAAATGGGCACCAAAATTGTACACCAGAATATGCAAACATTAGCGTTACTTACGGGTTTCTTGCATGCTAGAAACTCACCTAACTTCCAGTAAGAACTTTCCTAGGTAAGGATCCAGTAGTAGGGAGATCTTGAACATTATTTTAAAAGTAAAAGTGCATCAGCAGAACAGTTTTTCATCAACAAAATCTCCAGCTTACTTATGGAACTTCTACCAGATTTCCTTTAGTGATGCTGTTATAGTCCCTGAAGCATATTCCAACATTTTTGTCATCTGGTCAGCACTGCATAATTTTCTTGATAGCAGCTGTGTGTGCTTTCTTCATACTTTTCCCCCTAGTGCATTAATACTTTTTTTTTTCTTAATCTTTCCAGTGATTGTGAAAAATGTCTTTTTGTTTATCCCTTCTCTTACACTCCCTCCCACACTAACACCAGCTTATGCTTTTGCCTAATGGAAACAATCCAAGATGCACCTTTTAAAGATAAGAGACAATTCTGAAACGTTTTGGGTTTTTTTAATCTAGGAAAAAAATGTATTTGCTTCTGTTATGAGAGACCTGAGCTTAGTTTATGCTCTGCCAAAAGTCTCCAACCTCAGCTGGACTCACCTAGCCTATTCTTGTCCAGTTATTCTGGAGAGGTATTGGGAGAATAAAATATCTGAAAAAGAAGATATATTGGGTGAATTCATGTCATATCACAAGCATTTTCCTATCATAGCTTTTTAAAAATAAATACTAGAAGACTGCAATAAAATAGATTTCTTTGCGTTTATGTGGTTGAGAGTTAAAATGGAAACCAACGTTATGTAGATATCTATTTTAATGATGTTCATAGTGGGAAAAATCAGGGAATAACAGCAGTGGAAATGAGCACATCACCTGTAGAGTTATGTTCAGTAAGAGTCTCTCTCATAGAGGTTACACAGCTGGTGACTGAGATAAAGCAGAAAGAATATCACAAACAATGTGTTTTGCATGAAAGAGTCACCAGACTGTAATATGGGCTATTTCTGCAGTTCTTGTAGATGATGGGCTCTCCAAATCATGCTACAGTTTATTAACCAGAGAGGAAGGAGGACAGTGGAAAAAAAAAAAAAAAGTTAATTTGTGACCCAAATTCTTATACTTTTTAAACCTCTTTCCTCTTCAACAGAGTATCTGAAAGCAATATCCTGGCACGAGTTTAATCAAATATAAAGTAACTCAGGGTAATCTTCTGGGGCCTGTTATGTCTGTGAAAAGTTATTTCTTTCCTTAAGCCCTGCTTCCCTTCTGGAAGTCTGTTAGTCATGAAATAAGCAAGCAGTAGTGTCTGAGGCAGTAAATACAGCGATCACCCCCCATCCTACCCTCCGTCCAATCTCTCCTTACTGCTTCCCAAAAAAACACATCAAATTTCACTAACGAAACAGCTACTTTTTTTCCCTCTCTGAGATAAAGGGGAATGAACAAGAGAATGAAAAAGAGCAGTGGCAACCATCCTAATGAACAGACGTTACAAGGTTTTGGCAGTCATATTTAAATGCTGGAACCAGAAGCTAAGTATTTCATATTATTTGAGGAGACCAATTCAAACCACCATTTTCCCTCTTGCTCTTTAACAAATATTTTCTTTAGCACATGAATCCAGTGCTGTTCTACATCTGGATTTCTGGTTGTTGAGTGAAATTCCTGGAAAGCCCCTAAAAACCTTCTTGTGTTTCTCTGTTTGGTTTTTTGTTTTGATTTGTTTGGGGTTTTTCAATCTCTTTACCCAGAGTGAAGTATCTAGTTTCTTCCTTTATGCTCTTTTCTGTCTTAAAGGAGTCAGTATCACCAGCAGAACTTGTTTTCCTTTGCTTTTCTTTCCAGGAAAGAAGGCTGGGTTCCATTAAACCTGTTCAGCAGAGAAGTGACTGAGTGTCCCACTGGGCACCAACTGCATTCATGTTAAGTCTCTCCATGCTCCAAATCTCAGTAAGATATTGAGAAACACACACTGAGACAACTACCAAATGCAGGTAGTTCTCAGTTTTCAAATTTAAGTAGCAATTTGTACCCTGGGTCTAAGGCTGCATTCCTACAGAACTATCAAATTTCTTTGATTTTAGTGTGATTACTGAAGGTTGTACCTTAAAACCCTGAAATGGCATAATTAAGAGGCATGAAAGAGAACCTGACTGTCTTCTACCATATTAGCCTAGGGGACTCTTCATGCTGCACATTAATCCAAGCACAAGAAAAAGACAAAGCAGGCATGGATCCGCAACGACCCTGAGGACAATATAAAACTCAAAAATCAAACAAACCCTTATTGTTTTTAACTTGTACTAGTCATAGCTCCAGGCTCAGAGCCATTTTTTTTTTTCATGCAGAGAGCTCCTCACTGCTTTCCATGAGAGATCACCACACAAGATATTGTAAAACTCAGAGTGTTGGAGAATGGAGAGGGTTGTTTCCAATTCCTTCTCTCAAGCTGCTCTCAGTGCAGTGGAACTTTCTGCACACATTGCTTCTCCTCCTCTGAAGTTTCCTTTATTCTTTCAGCTCTGATTTCTGGAATTTCTGTCCTGTTATTTTCCCCCTAGGCAAGACATTATTACAGCTTCTCCTTCCCTCTCCTATCCCCTTGCTGTCAAGAACATTGCCGAAAGAGTTATTGCCAATTAATTTGCCTGCCTTCCAATTAGCAGTATACTATGTCAGAGTCAAGTGAGTAAATACCAATAAACCACATGACAACTATCCAGCCCATCTGACCCTCTGACAGTTTTCAGTGCTTTCTACTTTATTAGAATGAGGTATTAATAGAACAGATATGTTTCACAAGACACAGCACTGTGGTACTTTCAATCACAGAACTAATTTTATAGCCAGAAATGCAGATTCTTTAGCATGGTTCTTTATGCCAAACACATGTAGTTTTGAGGACTTTTTTCTTGTATTCCATCAGTAAAATAATCACACTGGTGAGTGGATATACTCCTAACTTGCTCCAGCTTTCTAATAATTGATTACAAATACTTGGTACAGAGACCAGCTCATGTTGTTTGCACAACATCACAAGGTCCCAGGTCTGGATCAGAATAACCAGGTCCTCCTGTAAAACAGTAGTTTAGCAGACACTTTATGTTAACAGATGCCTTGGATATAAATAGAAGGAACAGGTCTCTCCTCCAAAAAGCTGGCAATAGAAGACCTCAACTCCATATTGTGCATGGTGCCAGGGAAATTTTGCTTGCCTAGAAACACTGTTATTTGAAGGCAACACAACATGGGCACAGAGGGCAACTGCACACTTCTCAGTGAGGTGCTGGAGCATAAACAGACTACAACTTGGAAGCAGGAAGCAATCAGACATATGGTCTCATGAAAATATATCTATCTCGTGCCATGTCTGTTTTTAATACAAGGAAACAATCTGACATACTTCATATTCAACCAAGTTAAAACTATTCCTATTAATATATCATACAGGTTGGTAGTTCTGAAACTGTCCACTTGATCACTGAAATTCATTTGCAAGCAAATAACCTTATGCTGCATCCATTTCTTTTTCACTAAAAAAACATTTCAACAATTATTTCCAGCTTGAACATATTTGAATGTCCACTCTTAAAATAAGGATATTTGAATTACTGGAGAAAGTCCAACCACAGCTCTAAACTGCAACTGAGAGTGAAGCAAGACAGATATCAACACCCCAAACACTCAAACTCGAGCCAGGGCTGTGTAACAGAAGAGTCTCTTTGCAGCAGTAAACCCAGGCAAGTTTTAATATGTGCTGGCATGAGGAAATAACGAGAAAGCCTAATGTGAACAAGGCACAGTGCTGAAGGATGCTTTGTGAGTTTTCAGCAAGTGAAAGACCACTGTTTTCTGACAAAATTAAACTGCAGCAAATAGCTAAGTCAGGATGCCTTGCTATTACTTAGCCAGAGATTTTAGATGAAAGAAAAGTTCCTTCTATCCCCATTTTTATGAGAGGCACGTGCAGCTTCTCCTATTAATATTTCTATTCAAGTGGGATGCTAATATTGACTCGCTACCAAAAGATCAAAGTTAAACTGCAGAAAGATTGTGCCTGTCCCCTCTAAGTCTCTCCATTAAAGATCCTTACATCTTTTTCATAAAAACTTGTCCTGTGCAGTGGAATACTGAAAACCATACATGACTTCCATGCCAGCTGTTCTTCAACAATTGTGCCAGGAGCTTTCTGCCTTACATACCTTTAAAGACCTACTTTGAAGCAACATATTCTGTAGCCATACACTCCCAGAAAGCAGAGCTCTGCAGTGCCCAGCACTTTAGTGAAGCATTTCTTTATGCCCCCGCTCAGCCATTTTTTCAAATGAAAACTTACTGTAAGTAGTAATTCACTAACAAGCTACATAATCAGTATTTCCAGACAATTAATAGAGGAAAAACACGTGGTTAACAGACTTCCTTAATATAATGGACAGAAACCTACACTCAATACTACTAAACAGATGTAAGTTACAATTGTGACATAGTCTCAAAACAATTCTCCCCGGAATAGAGATGTATGTTGCAAAATTTCCATTTCATCCCTGTATACATCTTAAATGGATTAAACCAAGACATACTTGGTAAAACATGACTGCCTCACTGTGGATTAAAACAACGCTTGCTTCCAGTTGTTTGCTATTACTATCAAAATATTAGCTTTTACTTCATCCTTAAAAAAACAAATAAAAAAGATGTTTTGTTCAGGTAAATGGTCCAAAGTATTTCTGAAGATCTTATCACAGCATTTGATTGGCTGACAAATGGCTTGCAATAGGCGAAGGTGAATAATCACTTGATCATAGCTGAAATCACAGCCATGCATATCACAGGAGAAATGCAAACCGCATGTGGACTTAGTCTCAGATTTTTTCAAAACTCTCAATAGCCTTGCAGATTCTTCATTTTCAACACTGAATACTGGGTGTTAAATAACATTTACTTTAAGATACATTCAAAAACCTACCCAGCAACTGTATTGCTATACCCAAATTCCCATTTCCATTCTCTGAATATTCTCATGAATTTATCCTCCTTGGAAGCACAGGCTGGCTGAACTCCAGCTTTGAACTTCCTGGAGGATTTGCTTAAACAAGTTCAAACTCACATCTGATCAGACGGACAGCAAGAAACCAGATTTTATTTTCACAAGAGAATGACATTCTTGCTCTCAGAGCATGACCCTTGCACATCTTGGGATCCATTACTTACCACATGTAGGTCCTTTGAACCTGGTTCAACTAAAAGCAGTTAAACTGGAGTTGCTATTCCACATATTCTTATTTCCAAGTCTTTTACTGTAGCCTCTACAGCATCCCAGGTTGCTTACAGCAAAGTAAGTGCTTATGTAAAAGCATGGACATAATCTCATACAGAAGACAGTAGTACCTTGTGACATACTGAACACTTTGAATTTTACGTTGAACCTCTCATTGTAGCTGGGTGTTGTTTTTAGTTACTTTAGTGACTTCTTACTCTAATCCAGAAGAATCAGTTACAGAGTAGTCTGAATTATGCAGGCTATTGTATTGTTAAACACATATCCTTGGCAATTCATGTGTATGGCTTCTGCATGGAGACAGTCTGGTTACTGGATGCAAGATTTACTCAGCTAGATCAACAGCTAGTCACAGTCTCTGGCTGTCAGAGCAATGTGTCTGGTTACTGAGAGATTACCTCTGCTGATATACAGGCCTCCTTGCCCAGTCAAAGAAGTTTTCATTAACCTCTATATGAGATCTGTATTAATAAAACTAAAATGACTTATTTCTTCCACTTCTGTCACATTTTATTTTCTAACATTTCTTTCAGAGTCCCCATTGCATTGAACAGCCAGGATATTTGCTCTTTTGTTTGGGGAACTATTTTCGTGAACCCAAATTTTTGTTCTGTTTTGGAATGTAAGAGTTCACTATGGAAGGAAGAATACAAACCAAGTAAAACTGCTGCAAAGACTACCCATAAAATATTTTATACTGCACTTTTCCATTCATAATTTAGCAGCTGTATCTAAACTAGGAGCCTTGGAATGGGGCTTGGCTGTGCTGTGGTCAGGAGCCATGGCACTCCCAGCACAGGAGCATCCTCCCAGGCAGCTATCCCCATGGACACTCCAGAACCACTCCACTCCGAGGGCATTACCTGCCATTCAGCCACACCTCCGGTTTGACAAAACATCATTCCCCACACAAGCAAACAAAAGCTAATTTATTGGTTAATTCCTGCCCCATCCCATTATTGACTCCAGCTTCCATCCTCTCAATCTGGTCCTCATGAACAACTATTTACCTGAAGTTTAAAAGCATCAGTAGCTTTTAAGCTAAACCGCTGTACAACTTCCAGATGATCATCAAGAAGGAGCTACTATATAAACAATGGAAAGTATTATACACCTATCCCCATGGCCTTAACAAGGCACTGAAGGACCTACAAAAGGTCACAGGCAGAAGCTTCAGAGTGACGCAGGAAGCAGGACAGAGGGACACTGTGAATCTTTCATGAGTGCTTAAACTGAAGAGATTTGTCCAGAAGAAATTTCTCTCCCGACACTCTTTCCTGGTGTCTGTTGATTACTGTTAATGTCATGGAAAGACTCAAAGAGTAGCTTACACTGTCCTCATCTGGGACAGCTCTGAATTTTAACAGTCCCAACATAAAGTGATGGGATAAATATTCTCAGGAGCTGTAGTAGCCCCTGAAACTCATGGGCAAATGGGTGATCAGCATCTTCTTCAAGCTGTATAAGACAATTACAGTTTTACTGGGAAAGATTAAATATCAAGGTGAAATCTTTGTGAAGAAGAAAGGAGAAGGTAACATTGCCTCAGTAACATGCTTGCTAAAAAAAAAAAAATCCAAGTCTTATCTCTCTGATCTTTGATTTTCCTATTTACTTGGACTTTGGTGAAGGCTACGCCCTTTTGCCAACAGTTAGAACCACACATTCTCGGTGTTTGCCACCTCCTTGACTTCTTGTGAAGGTATTTCCCACAGCACAGTTAACTTGTTCCCTGCCCAACAGAACTAAGCCAGCCCAGTTTCAAACAGATCCCCAAGCCCTACACCCTCCCATCATACCAGATGCCCTCACATGCTCCAACACACCCTAAGGCACCTGGTTTGCACACACAGGGCTGGACAGAGGGGTGGCTGATGCAGGCATGCAGCAGCCTCTGGCCATGGAGACCTGCTCCAGGTCTTCTTTCAAGTGAGAAAGTTCCTCAAAGCTCAGTTTCTTCCACACCTTTGGGATGTCTCTGACTTCCTGCTCACATGCAATAAACTGAGCAATAGGTTAAAAAGCTTCTGGGATAATACCGACTAATACTGACAAGCAGCCAGTAAAGCCCCACCGGTGCTGTTTCCTTAACAAGCAAGAATGAACATTTGGGAGAGGTTGTGCTGGATAGCTGGAACCTCAGGGGCTGATGGAGAAGAGAAAGGGGCAGTGTGCTTGAGGGATGTTTTTTGTTCTTTGATCTTGCTGTTAAATATATATGTTTCTTATAGTAACTGATTTACTGATTTTGAAAATGCATCTTTTTCTAAGTTTTATAACCTCTCTGTCATATGAGAAACAATAAATTCATAAGCAGCACTGATAATAGAAAGCCAATAAAGTTTTTGAAAGCTAAGGTGCTCCATTCACAACACATGCTTTTCCTGCATATGTAAAGCATCTGCGGCTGAAACAGCTCCTTGAGGAAACTCAAGGGAGGAAACTCAAACATTGTAAGTAAAATCTGCAGAAAGAGAGGCTATTATTCACAAAAATATCTCCCTGTCCCTAAAAGAAAACATGCAGGACAAGAAAAATACATGATCACTCACTGTGAACACAAACAAGTCTCACTTCAGAAATATTTTACCTTGATGTGCTTTGCTCTGGCCTGTGCCACTCTTCCGTCAGCTCTGAAGGCAGAGCCTGGCCAGGGAATTATGACAAAAGAATTGCTGAATAAACTGGGTTTGTTTCAAAACCCCAGCTTGGTTTTCCAGGAAAAAGGGTTTAGTTGTCTATTTCCATGAACAAGTCTCCTCCCTGGAATAGAGTTTAAGAGCTCCCCGTCAGCAGTACATGGAACCTGTACTGAGAGGAAGCATTAGAAGGTCATGGGGGACAAAGCAGGGAAAAGAAAAAGCCACAGTACTCATTATATGGAGAAGAGGAAGTTGCCTTGTTAATTAAAAAAACACATATCCTTAACAGCTTGTGCAGGGGAGCAAGAACATACAAAGCTGTCTGTGACAGTCTTGATTTTGCCTGGCTCCCTGCAGAGGCTGTAAACAGCAGTTCTTCGGGCAGGTTGCCACTCACACGCTTCCCCAGGGGAAGATCAGCCAACCTGACCAGGTCGCATCAGCATGGAGCATATCCCACACCAGGAAGTATCGTCACATATTTGCTTAGGTGAGGTGGTTATGCTGAACTTCAGGCTGCTCCACCTTGGATCACACAGCCCAGGGGCACCTGGGGGTAAGCATGCAAGGCTGAGCCAGTGGCTCATCCCTACAGACCATCCACCCAGCCCAGGGGAGCACTGAATACCCCTGAGCCGGCAGATGTCAGTGTACCTAGGCAGCCTGACTCCCTAGACAGACATCAGGAGTTTACCCCCAATGTCCTTTTCTCCCACCAGGAGGTCAATGTGACAGTAAAGGACTTGATCCTAAGCCGGAGCCCACTGTGGGTCTCACACAGCACCGATTCATGTTCCAATCTCTTCCCATTTAAAAACCAGTGCTAAGGGCTGAGGGTTTGCTCCCAAGAAGCTTCGAGAGCCGGCAGCAGCTAATGCCCAGAAAGGTGAAGAAACAGCCCAGGCATAACAGCCAATCACACTGCAGTGAAGGCATGAATCAGAAAGCACCGCTGGGTGTGACAGTGTCTGCTTTGGTTTTAAAGGAAACGCCACAAAAGGAGGGAACAATATCGATACAGACTTTGAGAGTGCATTCATTGCCTGACCACCAAATGCTGCTATTACCTTTTAGCTCAAATAATCTCTCGTTTATCCTAGGTCACAAATTTCTACCTGTGTGTATTGCTTTGGCACGGCCTGGTTTGAGGTACCAGGGGGGCCGCAAAAATGGCTCCTGTGAGAAGCTGCGGGGAGCTTCCCACCATGTCCAGCAGAGCCAGTGGCTGATGGCTCTGAAGATGGACATGCTGCTGGCCAGAACTGGGCCAGTGAGAGAGGCTGGTGATGCCTCTGTGACGGCATATTTAAGAAGAAAATCAAAACAAAGTCACGGATTTTTTGCTGCTAGTCGGAGAGGAGGAGGAGGTGAGAACATGTGAGGGAAAACAACACGGCGACACCAAGGTCAGGGGAGAAGGAGGGGGAGGAGATGCTCCAGGTGCCAGAGCCAAGGTTCCTCTGCAGGCCGTGGTGCAGACCATGGTGAAGCAGCTGTGCCCCTGCAGCCCGTGGGTCCATGGGGAATGCAGAGATCCACCCGCAGCCCGTGGGGGAGGTGCCCGTGCCGGAGCGGGTGGATGCCTGGAGGAGGCTGTGATCCAGTGGGAGACCCGGTGGAGAGAGAGGGCCCTGCTTCCAGGCTGGAACAGCCTGTCCTTGGAGGGCTGCACCCCGTGGGGAGAGACCCACGGCACAGCAGTTTTGGGAGGGCTGTGTGCCCGTGGGAGGGGCTCACGCTGCAGCAGGGGCGGTTTGGCTGCTGCTCCTGAGAGGGGACCCAGGCCGGGAAGTTCCCGGAGAACTGTCTCCCGTGGGAGGGACCCCACGGCCTCACAGGGGAAGGACTCTTCTCCCGGAGCAGCGGAAGAAAATCCTGGTGATGGACTGAGCAACACCCCCCTGCCCTGCTGTCATAGGTTGACAAATCAAACCACTACACCTGCCTCCCTGTGTTGTCCGTGGGAAGGAGGGAGGGGTTGGAGGGGGAAGGTGTTTTAAGGGCTTATTTTACTTCTCATTACTCTCCTCTGATTCTGTTGGTAATAAATTTTACTTAAGCAACTGAGGTTGAGCCTGTTTTGCCCTTCAAATATTTCTCCCACTCTTTGTATCTCACTCATGAAGCCTCCGTTAACCTTTTTTTCCCTCTTTTCCCTCCTTTTGCCCAGCTGTGGTAGGGGAGGGTGAGCGAGCAACTCTCGTGAGTGCCTGGCATTGAGCCAGTGTCAAACCACGACATGGCAGGTTTTTACAGTAAAGCAGCTATCCCTTCTGCGAATAGCAAATAAAAGCAACAAGAAAGATAACATTAGATTACATAGTCAGATTCCAGACTTCCCAAAAGATTTACTCCTCAGTCAAGGTGCTCCTTTGGAAAACCTGAGCTGGTTCCAAGAGAAGCAGCTTTTAAACTAACCATGTACTGATCCAACACGGGGCTCTAAATTATTAGACAAGCATTTTAATGAGTGTGTCTGATCTTACTTAGCTGGTTAGCTATGTGCACTTCTTTAAAACAGTGAGCTTAGCTTCAGAATACTTTTATATGGTGTTGGCACTGAGTGTAAACTGGTGTATTTCCTTTTCCCAAAACAGAGATAAAACATGCATAAATATGCAGTGAACAATGAACACACTCATAAGGGCCTTTAAGGGTCAAATTCTGTATGGAGTATTTGCTAACAGCAGAGCGTAAGTCCCCTTACTCCTGTATCACTCACAAACATCGTTGTCAGGGCCAGCAAGAAGCCTCAGACACTCTCAGAGACAGATAACAAGATAGAAAACTGCTGTACCACGGACATTGTAACTGCAGTGGCTCATCTCTGCCTCCTGGCTTCATGTCTCAGTGTAGTGTCACTCCATGAGAGTGTATTTGCCTTTTGCAAGAGAAGGGTTTTTAGCTCTAAGGAAAAAAAAAAAAAAAAAAAAAAAAAAGTAGCCAGAGCAGTGCAAAGACCTGAGTTCACTGAGGACTGCTCTCTTCTCATCCATCACAATGCCCTCCCCATGCCTATAGGCTTGTTTATTATATTGATTTTTAATTATGATTTTTCTTATATAAACTTTCTAGGATGCTTCTTTCCAAACTAGAAAAGCCTCTTGGTAGCACTGAAGAGCCCCAGAGGGAAAGCCCTTGACACTGTCAATGCCAGACCAGGGAGTCCCAGTCCAAAGGAGTGGTTCAGTCTCCTCTCCCATGGCTTTTTGCACTGCAGGCAGGCCAAGAGATACAAAAGAGAAAGGACATATTTTAAGTGCATTTGATTTAACGTAATTGCCTAAAGTGCAAAAGTTTGTGTTCATTAACAGACTTATTCAGAGATACGAGAACAAATCTCAACAGTTAACCACTGCAAGATTTGCCCAACAGTGGCTGCATTTATGAAACCCTACCCAGCAGAATGCCACCACCTGTCGTTGGCTCAGCTCTTCTCTTCAAAACTCCAATCAAAAGAGATTTTAAATGGTCAAGAATATCGACCACAGACACCATTAAAGCAAAGGCAGAAAGGACAAGACTTTCAGCAAAGCAATCATGGCAGTGCTGCCTCAGAGGCAGAGCAGGTGTACAAGTAAGGAATAGATTTATTGGAATTGATCCTATATAAGACAGCACAAAAAATAGTGACTACGACATAGGCAAATCTGAAGCTACTGCTCTTGCAGCTTTCAGCTATGCACTTTTAAACTAAGTTTAGTTTTCCTCCTTGTTAAATTACCCAAAACTTACACAGCACTCTAAGAATCAATAGTATTTCAGTTGATAAAATGCAGTTTATTAGCAATAGAGAAAAGGAGCAAGTGACAGCCAAAATATGAAAGGCAGCTTTAAAAATTTTTAGTTCTGCTTTGTCAAATGTAAATGCAATGATGGTTTCCTTTGCAGCAGCATTTATTCACAGAGCCGGTTTGTGGTTGGTTCAAACTACAAAGTTACACCCTCAGAGAAGGGAAACCCAGTGTGCTTTTGTAATTAGTACACAACATGCTTGCCTAGCAGTTAATTTACAGTTGTGAGCTGTGCCAAACCGCACATCCTGCTGCAACCTCACCTTCTCGTAGGAAGAAGAGACAAGTCTGTCCACAAGAGGGAGATAACAGACCGGCAGTGAAGCCTTTTCCTCTGTACAGGCCCACACTAAGAGGCTGGTACAGCCCCCGGCTCAGAGAGGTGTTCCTCCCTCCCTCCCTCACCGAGAGCCTAGAAAGCATCCGATGGGATGGGGAAGGGCAAGAGCAGAACGGGTTTAAGGGGGAGGGAAAGAAGCACTTTAGAGAGTAATAAAGTACTTGCTTGCTTTGAAATTCTGAAAATGGATCTAAGCAGGCAAATAAAAAATTAGTGCTTTTCTGCCCCCCCCCCCCTTTTTTTTTTTGGTCTAACGAAGCAATTTCAGTTAGGCAGGCAAAAAAGGAGATGTTCAAGCTCGCAGTAGCCCAAAGAGGAAGCCTGACGCTTCAGCAGGGTTATCAGTCAAGAGTGTTTTATACTATCCAAAATATACCAAAGCTTTTTTTTTTCCTTTTTGAAGTACCCCTGATGTGCTGTAACAGAGGCCTGAGAACAGAAACTACTAGTTCTTCATAGGCAAGACATGCTTGCTCTTGTTCTAGAAATAAGAGAGATGTTTTGGTGGTCACTTGAGGACCTTGACACCCCTGGCAGCCAGCAGAACTTTGGCTCCCATGCCTCAGGGAGCCCATGTGCCACATCTGCAGCACAGAGCGAGGACAGTGCCAGGGCTGCATCCTGACCACCCACTTGGGTGTGGCAGCACAAGGGTGGGCTTCCTGCAGTGCTCTTTCCTGAGGCCTAATCACAGAGCTGTCTTAATTTTTCTAACTCTAAATACTTGCTAAGTGCCAACAGTGGCACCCTGAACCCTATGGAAATTCACCACAAGAGGAGGGAAGGCAAAGTGTTTCCAAACGTTTCAAGGTGATAGAGCCTACAGAAGGCAGTCCCTGCACAAGGTCCGTTCTCCAAATCCTGATTTTGGTTGAGATCACTTCCATGTAGCAACGCACCAGAAAGCAGCACGGATGAGGTTGCAAGTAGAGCCAACAGGGTGGGCCTGGCAGCACACACGTATACGCTTATGGGAACCATCTCATTGGCAGCAGCACACCAGAACCCATTCCAGGGGACAGAACAAAAGCTAAAGCAGAGAGGAATGTGTCTGTCAGGGCCTTTGAATTTTTCTTAAAAGACAAACAAACAAACAAAAAAAAGTACATAAAAAAAGACTGCACACAACTAAGAAATTCAAATTTCAGGATGAAAATGGACATTTCAGTGCTAAATTTCAATCCTGAACTTGATTGGGACCACCACAGTCACATGACACAGAGGTGGAATAAAACTGAGGATAAGTAACAACCATTTGATATCAAGTCTGTCAAAGCAAAATAGGCCGTACTGGCAGGCTTTCTGAACATGGACTTTCTGCCTGTCATCAACCAAGCTTCACTAGGGCAAATTTATACAAGGAAAAAGAGAAAGCCAAGTTATGGGGTGAATCTACATGCTGAAACCCAGCTTCTGGAGCTCTCTGAGAGCTGCAGATGAAGTTTGCCTTATTTAATTACCTAACAGCAGAAATTCAACAAAGAAAGGCATTCCTGAAACTGACAAATTAGCAGGCTGAGGGAATGCTGTCATTTATTCACTAACCAAGGCAAGTCAAAATTAAAAGTTAGCTTTGTTTGCTCTCACTGGTCAGTTTAAAAACACAAATTCAGTCTTCTGACAGGCAATTTTTCAAGGACTGTTTAATTGCTACCATTTTTCAGCAGTCAGCGTATTTGCAGAATTCCCTGGCATGCCCCAACAACAGCTCTGTGGTTTGCAGAAGCAAGTGCTTTCAAGATGAGTACCATTCCTCACCTACATAGAAAAATGTGCTTGTAAGGTTAAAAAAAAAAATCCAACAAAAAACTACATAGAGGAGTGGTCCAGTTGCCAAAGTTCATCTCTTTTTATTCATCTTGGAATGGAAGGCATCACCAACCTTATATTCAAGTTAGGATACAGTTGTTTTTTATTTTTAGTGTGCTAAAAAAGTAACTCCAGCTTAGGGTATTCACATTTACTCTCACTTATTTCACATTACCATCTACATGAAAACCCCAGTGACAGCATGGCAATTCTCTATGATGTCTGCGTGAAATAGATCGGTACACTCACTGCAAATAATCCAGTCAGAGAGAAAAGAAAATTTCCATAAATGCAAGACAGGACTCATTTTGTCAAGTTTCCTGACCCAGTGCTCCCCTTCCACCTACATGTCTCACCCTAAGCCTGGATTTCCCCTTTCCTCTGCACAGATCCCCAGCTCCTGCCCTGCAAGCATCCTGCCAGCAGCTGAAGCACCACTGAAAGGTGACAGATTCTCTAGCTGCCAAGGGCATAAGAAAAGCATCCATCCAGCCCGCAGCTACTTTTTGGGGTGTTTTTGAGAGTTTGCGTGTGTCCAAATTAAAAGAACAGGAAGAAGGCAGAAGTTTCCACAGGCACCAAGAGCAAGAATGCATTTCATTTTGCAGAGATTTAAATTAACTATGGGAACTGCATAAACCTGCTGCTGGGGCGAGTGGAAATTTCTCTTTCCCTCCCACCCACCATAGTCAACCTACAACTTGGCAAAGAACAGACGATGGAAACTTATATGATCATCCAGTAAGAGTGGGACAACTAGAACACATAACTGTCCTGGATTACAAGTATTATAAATACCTCTCACACAGACCATACACCTTTGGACAGTAATTCAGGCACAGGACACAGCATGGGACACCACTTCTAATGCACTGAAATAAGAGCTTTCATGTGGGAAGTTCTCAGAATAATTAAAGTTTCACAATTATCATTTAAAATGTTGTATTAAGGTGAAGGATAGATCTAGAATTAAGTTTCACACATTTACTGCAGCACCCAGAACCCAACTCAACAAGCCAAAACCTTTCGTAGAACAGTGCCAATGATTGTGCAGGGTAATTAGCAAAAGCCACCTTGAATTTAAAATAACATGAAATTCATTAATTCAAGATAAAGCCGAGACCAGCTGCCAGCTAATTTCAGCTTCTCTTAGAGGAACTTCCTTTTCTAGGAGGCAGCAGGTTTTTCTGACACTGAGACAAGTTTGTATTTTTGAAGGCTGGCAGAGTCTCCAGGTTCCAGCAAGCAGCCAGCTCCCCTTCCTTGGGGATGCCCTTTCCCCCTCAGCACTGGCAGGTCAAGCAGCAGCCAGCATCACCACTGCCTCCCTGTCACCCTGGAAGCAAGAGAGGCCTGCAGCAGCTAAAGGCAGACCTCTTGGCAGGAAAAATCATTAGTTAAGTACATCAGTGATCACCAAGACCACACTGGGCCAAGCTGCTGCTGTGGAGGCCGTGCGACAGGGCAGTGCCCAGAACCACACTTCCAGCTCTCCAGGCCACCCCACCACAGCAGTATGGTCAAGAAGCTGCTCTTCCCTAGCAGGACATACTGAAGAAGACCTCACCAATCCACAACAGCTCATTTCTCTCAGTGCCATCAGCCCCACAGCATAACCCCAGCCCAGGAGACATTCCACACCTTACCTGCAAGCTCCGGCTGTTTCTGAGGAAAAAAAGACAGGCTCACCACTATACTTCACATGCCAAATATATCTGCAATTCCCTTTCTTCCCCACCGGTGGATCAACCTCCCACACAGCTGGCTCCATCTGCTCCAAAATCCCTACCTGTGCCCGCCCAAACTATCATCACCTGCCTGCTCCCCCTCAGAGCCCACAGAGGGCAGCCAGCAGTGAGGTGAGTCTGTGCCACCTGCGTGCCAGCTCTGTGGGCTAAGGCAGCCCAGTTTCTGCAGGACCACAAGGCCTTTTGTAATGGACCATGAGCTCTCCAGCTTGCACACCAGCCCCCAATAACTGGTATTGGATTCAGGATCACAAATATGAACAAACAGGCAGATGTTGTTCGTGAGCTGCTGAATGTTCTGATTTCCTTTCCATGTGTCCTGTCAGGCTTCTCTTCAGCAAGTGAGTTTTTTCCAGATTGCCTGTGTAGCTTTTCCTGTTCTGACCGACATAACGTAGGCCTTGGATGACACTGCAAACAGAAGTCACTGAACAATATTCAGAGAACCCAAGTGCTGCAAACCAGACCCCAGGCACTGCCAAGAATAAGGACCAGGATGCCCGCAGTGCATGTGCACAAAGAGGAGAGAGAGAACTGGAGTCACTGTACCATTAGAGCATGATGGGAATTAAGGCTAATACAGGGGGGTTTTCCACAAGCATTCATGATCCTGCTTCTGTTCCCACTCAGGAAGACAAGATATAACGAGGAGGCAAAGGCAGAAAAGCTAATAGGGGCTTTAGCACTTTCATTAATGTCTTAGTCCAAAAGTCAAGAGATCATTGACAAAATCTCCTGAAGAGGTGAGGTCAAGACATGTCACTAATGCAGAGCAAAAGGGAGATATCTCACAGGACAAACTAGAAAACTGGGGAGCAGTGGAAGTGGTATGAAGCTGACTGGGACAAGGGCAAAGTCACAGTCAAGAGACTAATAATCCTTTCTGACAGAAGATGGGAGGTCATCAGCAAAAAATAGCAAAAGAACGTTGTGGATCACCATGACCAGTCAATCACTGATGTAACTCTAGAAAATGAAAATGTGTTTCTCAAAGTTATCAAAATGGCTAATTCCAGTGGAAATAGGGACGCAGTATGCCATTGCATAGGCTCCTCTGCAAGCCCACGCTGTAGCAATTGAGACATGGACCCAGATCAGCAGGGAACCTGAATTGTTTATTCAAAAGAACAAGCTGGTTTTATAATTTTTCATGGCACAGTATTTCCTTACATGATAATTTTCACTACGTGACTTATCCCATGTTGCCCTGTCAGCAACGCACCTTCTTAATGTCCTTCTATGGGGTGATCACGCACTGTTCACCCGTTTGTCAGCTTCTGGCAGGCTCCTCTCCTTAGCGGTCTCCTGTGTGGCATCTCCTCCCCTCAGGCCCAGGCAGAGAAGCTTCTCTGTGCTGCCATGTGCTCTTTTGTGCTGCCATGTGCTTCTGCAGCTGCATCCCACAGCCTGCAGCTCAACTCCATCACATCTCTTCCCACACCATGCTTTGTACTATGGACACACCATCTCTCCCTTTCATCGAGCCAGACACAAAGAGAGGGCCAGCAGGACAAGGAAAGCTACCAGAGAAGAGAGGATTTTTATAACCTATCAAAAGAGGCTGAGAAATTACTTTCTAACAATACATATCAGCTTAAAAACTGCCAAGGGAGAAGAATCATTCAATCTGGGAATAGGTTTTGGCTCAAGATCAGATAGTCATAAGACTATTACAGATAAATTTCAGCTGGCAATTAAAAGATAGCTCCTAAGCAATGAGAAGCAAGGGGCCTGCAAAAGTCTGCCAATCAAAAAAAGCACCGCTTGCCACAAGTGCACGAGCACACACAAAAACCTTCCCAGAATTTCCCACTGTTTCTAAGCTGAACCCTGGTGCTTTCCCAAAAGGTTTTGGTGAAGGGATTTTCTATAATTAAGGAACTAGATTCAGGAAACCCCTTGCAACTCTCTGGTACAAGTCTGGTAATTGCATATCACAGAGGAATTATTGGCATTGATGGAGTTACTGAAGCAATTAATTAGTTTACTAGCATCGAGAAACAGTAACCTACTTTTGTAGTGCTGCAAGACTGGGAAAGGTGAGGGAAAAGCAAGAAAAACTTCAAGCTGCTTGCCCAGCAGGTACAGACTGTCATCCCTAGGAGTCCTAGGGTCACATACCCGTGGCACCATCTCAGGTGGTGCCTTGGGAGACAAGGCTCAGAGACATGTTAGGAGTGCAGCACCAGAAGTGTATTACAGTAACTGTGCCATTCTGGAAAAAAAGGGGCATGGGGGAGCAGGAAAGCCTTGATTGGCTTGAAACTTGAATTGCAGTGAGCTGTGTGATCATACAGGAAGCATGCAATATATGGCAGCCCCAATGGACTGCTGTTGGCTCCAAGCTGACCAGCCAACATCCACCTCTGGGAAGCTATCACTGGGAATGGGCTTCAGCACCTCCCCTGCTCCTATTGGCACTGTAGATAGACCTGAGAAATGATAAACATGATAAACACAAGCCAGCACTTCAGCTAACAAAGACAGGAATAAAATTAGTAGCGTCCACTTAGGAGAGCAGGGGGTGCAGATGAACACAAAGGACAGAAGGACAGATTCTGTGAATGGTAGAGCACTGGTAGCTCCAGGAGGAGACTCCCCGAGAAGTCCTGTGCCTTCTCTGTTTACAAAAGCAACTGCTGTACCAGCCATATATAAAGCCCACAGTGTCCAGATCCTCGATATCACATTGGTGGGTACAGTTATCATCTCAAAGAAGTTTTGATGTTGTCAAAAATAACTGTGTCTGTAAGGTGCTACTAGACACCATGAAAAACACTGGAACTGCACCACACATCGCTCAGACTGGCTCCCCCATTTTCTTTGCCTCAGTTCACAAAGGCTCAGACATCCAGGAGCAGCTAAAGCCAGAACCTCTAAGATATTAAAGAAGATATTATTTTCTGCACAGATATAAACCTCTGGAATGAGTCTCTGGTTTTAAAGAATTACATGTTTTTGCTTCTGTCTTCTTTATACCTGTCTTCAAATATATTTGGGGGGGGTAATTTTTTTACTTTTTGTTTATATTTACATGAATGATGCAGTACCTCAATGTGTGTTATCTCTACTCATAAATATTTAAGTGACATCAGGCTGGAGACAAGCATGGGAATACCAAATCTCACATTTTACTCCTGCTTGGAACTGAGTATTGACATGGCTTTTGGAGGCAGAGCAAGACATTTCTGCACAGCTGGGATGAGGGTGTTACAAAGATCTTTTACAGCCAGCAATTATTCGTTGCCCAAAGGAAAATAAAGCTAAAAAGCATTAACCCACTGAGATGGCAAAGCTGACAGCTTAGTTCCTGGGCATTTGGACCTCTCCCAGCAGGCTGTAGCCCCAGTGTTTGTCTGGTGTGCAGCACTGTCAGGAGTGGCGAGGAGTCATGGTGGAGCTGGTACCGGGACACGGCAGAGCCACGCTCACAGGTGGGGCTGTTTGAGGCCACCCGTCTCACGTCAGCCTTCCTTGGCATTTGGAAACATCTACATTGGTGCCTTCCTCTCACCTCCACCAGCAGTGCCAGGGCTGCATGAGCCAACAGCTGAGGAAGGACCACAGCTCAGCACTGCTGTCCTGACCCCATGGGTGAGAAAAGCTTCTCCAGCTGGGTCACTTAAAGTTCATTTTCCAGTGCAAGTACATAAATATTGAAATGCTCCATCTGCTTTAAAGTGGTTTGCAAATTGCATTCATTGAAAGGTTTTGGTTTCTTTATTTTGAAGGAGGGGGGAGAGGAGGGGGAGAGCCCACACCAAAAAAAGCCAACTAGGTAAGATCCATCTGATCCCAGCATTAAGCAGGGCCGAGCTCCTTCACTTCACAGCCCAAAGGATCCAGCTGCAGGCAGGTTAATTCAGAGAGCCATAGCTCATTCTTATAATAAATAGCCTCAACTACTTTTGTCCACGTGGACATGGAACCACTTCTTCAGAACAAGGTCTGCAAGAACCTGAGGAACTACGGACCCCTGTGCTGGGCAGCAGCTGTGGGCTGTCCACCATGCAAGACTGGAGGGAAAGACCCACCCCTCACAGAGACAGCTTCCAGCTCTAGGCCTAGCACCTCTCCTTGCTTTATGGGTCCCCTTCGCTGCACAGACTGCCCCGGGAAATGGTGGAGCCCCCAACCCTGGAAGTATTTAAAAGACATCTAGATGTGATACTTAGAGACGCAGTTTAGTGGTGGACTTTGCCATGCTGGGTTAATGGTTGGACTCAATGACCTTAAAGGTCATTTCCAAACTAAGTGATTCTATGGCAGATTGATCATCCTCTTCCCCTGACACGTCTGCTTTGAGGGCATAGCTCTGGGGCAAAGGATAAAGCTGGCTCCCACCCCAACATGAGCTCTCACCCCAACCATGTCAGCTCTCAGAAGTGGCATGGGCATGCTCAGCTACACGCAGAGCCACGGTGCTGATCAGCTGGTAACAGACTCCTGAAGTAGCTGAAAGTACCAGGCAGCAGCTTGGCATTTATTACTTGGTTATCAAGGTATAGCACAGCAGCTGCCAGGCTTGCATCCAGCTGCAGTATTTACCCCAGAAACTGGTCACTGTGGGAAAAGAGCTTTCACCCAGCACCAAATGCAGTGACCATCTCTGAATACCAGTCAGTCAAGGATTTACAAAAGTGAGGCAGAAACAGATGGGGGGGGAGAAAGCAGGGAGAGGTGGATGAGAACTCTTTGAACTTTCGCCCACAGACAGAAGCTGACGTGCAGCAGGAACTGTTTGTGAAACCGCTCCGTGGAAGGTCAGCATACTGTAGGTTTGATATGGCTGATGTGCATTTGTTTCACCTTTCCCACTGCCCCCACAAACTGAAAAATCAAGCATGGAGTTTTTCTTAAGAATCTTTACTTTTTTTTTTTTAACTTAAATTATACGTCCGAAATACAAGTATAAAACCTCACAATGAAATATGCTGCTAATTTCTACAAAATAGTCTAAATAATAATGCACTTACATCATTTACACAATTCACCTTCACAATAAAAT
>VYZQ01044965.1:0-53353 GCA_013400655.1 Mystacornis crossleyi
GGGCTTCATTCTGCTCCCTGTCCTTCCACCTCAGCGGCCGCGCTCCTGCCGGCACCTCCTCGTTCGGCGGGAGCCGCCGGGCGCCGCTTGGTGGCGCTGCGCGCGCGGGCTCTGTCTGCGTCCGCCCGGGGCGGCGGCGGCTCCATCGCCTTCACGGCCTTCACCGCATCCATCGCAGCCATCGCATCCATCGTTTCCATCGCTTCCCTCCGCCTCCCTCGCTTCCGTTGCCCCCGCCGCCCTCGCCTCCCTCCGCCCCCCGCCGCCCCAGCACTGCGAGCCGGGCTGCGGGGATCCCGCCGGGCTCGGGGCAAAATTCACCTCACCCTGCGATTTTCCCCACAGCGGCGGCAGCAGCAGGGCGGGGGGAAGCACACACGGGCGGATGTGTGTGATGGGATGCCAGCCCTGCGTGGCACATCCCGGGGGCTGTTTTCTGGATTTATGTGCTGTTTCCTCAGCTCTTGACCACCCATACCTTAACTGTATCTCTATGCTGTTTCCCAGACGAGAGTGCAGAACAGAGATTGTATCGAGGCCAATTTGAACTTTAGTAGTTCCTCACCAGGCACAAACCCTACCACCTCCCTCTGGAAAAGCTCTGTCTTCTTCCAGCGCTACAGCTGATTTCCTGTAATCAAATCCCCAAGGGACCCAGATTTTTTTCCCCCATTAAATCTGGACAGAAGACACCAGGCTGGGTGAAAACCTGAATGTGTTACATCGTAATTTTGGTGCATCGTACTGTTACCTAAGCTGCTGTTGTACCTTTTTGCCAAAGGTGTTTTGGCAAATGGAATTTCTAAAGGGCGCTTCTCAAAAAAAAAAAAAAAAGAATTTAAAAGGTCAGCGCTTGGTCTGTGAGTGTTGCAGATATATCTATACCTTAGGATCTCCTCTGTGCACACGGGCTCGCAGCACCTGGAGGGCAGGGCGATACTCAGCCTGCTGATGGTGTTCAGCCTCACCTTTCCTCCTCCGTCAGTGCTCATCCAAATCTGCCCCTGAAGACCCTGGTTCTCAGCTACTATAAAGTAATGGCAAGCAAAAGCCTGTCAGGAAGAGCAGAGATTTGAATATTCCTATGTCATCCTGAAAAAAATGCTTGATCTTAAAACCTGTGTTTGAACTGGTTTTGCATGTTAGTGCACTTCTTTGTTTTTCCCCTTTGAGTCCCTCTTTTCTTAGCTGAAATAATCAGAGTTTTAATGTAAAATATGATATAAATATAATAACATAGCATTTGCTAAAACAATAAAAGGATCCAGCCATGAAGGCTTTGCTCTTGCAACTGGTAATTAAGTGAAGTGGATTATGCCATTTTGCAACAACTGCAGCTTTCACCAGGGCTGCTCCAGCAGCGTGGCTCAGCCTTCTGTCTGGCCTGTCTGGATGTTCTTTCTTTCAAGAATTTTTTAGACTTGGGGACACAACTGGAAAATTACTGGGGAAAACATTGTTTTCATATTGGTTGTTTTTACTCTAAGTGTTGGCACATTCTGTCCCTCCAAATCTCGGTGATTAAATGAGGAGGCTTTTGACCCTGGAGATGACAAATAAATTCACTTGATTTTCCAAACTAGAAATGAAGTGTCTTGTGATGAGGGAGTGGCGATAATTTTTTTCTGCCTCCCTTACCCTTGTTCTTCCTCTGCACCCATCCCACTTCCCCACTCTCTTATGTGGCAGAGCTGCTTCAGTTCCATGATTGGTGACCCTAAATTTCAACATACATGACTGCAGGAGCACTGTGTTTGGGTTTGCATACCTAGCCCCAAACCTCAGCAGCCCGGAGGTCAGCAGATGATTTTAAGACTTGCTCCTTCCTAGAGGGACAGGGTTTGAAATTGCTTCTCTTTTCACTCCATGGTCTTGAGAGTCTGCAGTGTCAAGAGCAGAGAAGGGGAAACATCAGCTTGTTTCCCCCAAAAGACCAAATGAGATGTTCACTCAGTGTCACTGCTGATGAAAGGCAGAGATGAGCTGCCCTGGAATGGCAAGGTCCTTTGGTACCTGCTCCCCTTTGGCCACACCCTTCTGCTCTGTGTGCTCCCTGTAGAGGGAATAAGGAAGAAGCCCCCTCCAGGCATAGTGCTTGCCCTTCAGAAATCCCAGAGGACCAAGCAAAAGGACAGGAACCGGTCACCCGGGGCTGGCCTGCCCTCTTTCCAAAGAAATGCAGCTTGACTTCCAGCTGACCTTCAGGCTTTTACAAGCTAAAAGAGGGAGAGTTACAGAATTGTTAACAGCTATTTTATTGCGCTTACAGATTGTGTGAGTTGCATTTTATTGGAACGCAGGACTTGGCAGGTTCTGAGTTTGGCTGCAAGGGGAAGTTGAAGGGCTGTGGTTACTCCAACGTGTTAACCCCCTGCTTCCAGCATCTCCTGCTGCGCTGAGCTAAGCCAAATGCTTGGGTACAGCTGCAACCTCTTTCTTTACAGAGATGCCACTACAAAAACAGTGATGTGAAGCTAATGGTTTCTGACCGTGAGAGAATATACCAGGGGGTTGAGGGTATCTAGAGGCACAGCTTTTGATCAAAGTGGCATTCACTAAGGCTATGGCTTATTGCTCAGCTTTGAAGAGAGGTGATGTTAGTTTGGATCTTCCAGGGTCAGGCTCCAAAGCTACTTTCTTCCAAATGTTTTTTTTTTTCAGTAAGAGCTCTACTCATAGCTGCACCACCTAAGAAAGAAAATTTCTCCTTCCTATGGCATAATTTTACTATCAGGTTTATTTAATTTTTTTAAATTGATGCTTACAGTGAGGATTCACACAATACTGCCTTTTACAGTGGCAAAACGCCTATGCCAAAAACATTCTGTGCATTGAGAACTTGAATTGTTAGGTGCTTAGAACCTAGAACTTGGAAGCAGAGTGTGGCAGCGCTCAGCTTCTGCCGGGGAGGCCCTGGCTCCTGCTGGCACTTGCTGGAGGTGCATTCCCAGTGCAAAGATGGTGAGAGAGGCGGACTGCATGCTGTGACTCCCAGAGACATTTTCACAAGGTGCTTCTATTCATGGGGGACAGCAGTTATATGACGATTCCTTATTTCTTGAAGGAAGGTTAATATGTGCTTTTGAAAGTGTTTTTGACTAATATCCATACTGGGTATAAAGCAAGATAATCTCCTTGGACCTTGCCAGTCAGTTTTGTTTTCCTGGATGCATCTTCTCATTTAGCATAGCTTATTGTTCCATGACACCAGCTCTCCTCTGCATTTCTGCCTAAGCGTCCCTTGCTTCTTATAGGGTTGCATAAGTTCATTTTATTTCTGGCCTTTGCAATTTGGGAGGCAGACAATTTGGACAAGAGAATGGGAATGCTGTGACTGCCCGTTCCCTTTGCTCTGCTCTCTGCCCTGATTTGTCATCTGTCTGTCTTCACAAAGGAAGAGGCCCTGGCAGCTCCCACTAGATGTGGGATTTTCTAGCCTGTTATGCTAGTCCTGGGGTATACGGGAGAGAAAACAAATTCTCTTGACCAGCCCAGCTTGGCAGCATAAACAGAATGTTGCAATGAGATGATTAAGAACCTAATTGATTGTTTTTAATGTGAGAACTGAGACTTGGCTTCTGTATATTTCACTTCCTAAATATGCTTGGACACAGGCTGGTTTCTCTGCCAAAATACCTCCTCTGTACCACAAACCCATATCTCACATTAAGAATACATTTGCCTGGATGTGACCTGGGTGGAGATCCTGTCCCTTACTTGCTCATTCATGGGTCAAATGTAGCCCTGCATCTGAAAGGGTCACAGTGTCTCCTGTGGGTTTGGGTTGTGCCAACAGTTAATCAGTGCTCAGGCTGAGTGAAAACTCACCTAGATTTGGGAGAAATTATGGGAATGGCCCTCATAATTTTAGCTGAGCATAGGAAATACTTGCTTCTGAGTCCCAAAAAGTATTTGGAGCATTTCAGAAACTAGGAAATAACCCTCACACTTCACAGCTGGTATGTTATAAAAGAAGATACACTGATAGCCACTAGAAGTACTGAGAAAAGAAAGAGGAAACTAGGTGTCTTAGCTTGATTATAAATCAGTTTGAACCTCTATCTGCAACAATTTAGTATATCAGGTTAATTAGCTTGTCTAAAATTCCCCCTATCATTTGCATGCATCTAAGTCATGAATTTTAGGATAGATTTTCTAACCTAGGCATGCTGATTTCCCCCATGCCTACACTGCTTTATCTAAGTTACCCATCAGTGACAATTCTACAAACTTGCCTCCCTTTCCTATCACACCCCCGCTCCGCAGCAATCCCTGCCTCTGAGGGCCCAGCCTTTCCCAGGTGCTGCAGTTGAGGTACCATGGTGCAGATGGCCACTGCAAAATGTTACAAATTAAAAAAAAAACAAAACAAAACAAAAACAAAAACAAAACCAAAAAACCGCAAACCCCGAAGGGTTTCTGGAGATGTCAAAAATATGCAGGCTAGCAGAAATCTCTTGACTTATATACATAGGAACAGTTCTTTCAATGTTGAGAGGAGACACAAACTTGAGTTATTTATTCCTGAATCTTTGGAAAACAGTTTAAGGCATCAACTGATAAACTTTGGAAATGGGCCTGTTTTGATAACACGTGTCCACATTTGGGCTAGGGAAGTATAACCCTGATCTTAATCCAGCCCTTCTGAGACTGGAGAAACTTGGTGGCCTGTAGTGCATTAAAATGTAAGCTGTCTGGAGAATAGACTGTAAAAAAAGAAGGGGACATAGTTACCATCTCTTTCATAATGTTCAACGCAGAAAGAACCAACCTCATGTTTTCAGAGATACTGAAGACAAATGGTAAGAAAAACAGCTAAAATAACACAGCTGAAAACTTTTACCTGACTCCTTTGGAATATTAGGGTTTTTGATGCCTAACACGCATACTAACAGCTAACAAAGCCAGTAGTATCCATGCACACTGAGGTAAAAACAGGTCTCTCAAACATTAGGCTTCTCTTACATAATGCAGGTGCCTACTTAGAGGAGACACCAGCTCGCCTTGGTGAATCTTGGCTCTCCTTCTGACAAGGCAATCTTGTAGTGTAAAGAGCTGATGTCTAGAATTGGTGTAGCTGGCCCCTTTTCTGTTGTGAGACAAGTTGCACTGGGAGCCAGAAGCAATGCCCTTGCTCAGAAGCTAATGAAGGGGGATTTGTTGTGACTCTATCAGCATTCCTCCTCCTCACCTGCTTTAGGAGTCTTTCTCATTTCGCCTTTTCAGATCATGAGAAAACTGGTCTGACTGAGATGAATTTATAGGGAATCCCAGCACAGCCACATAATCCCTCCAGCCATCTGCAGAGCCATCTGCTGCTGCTGCTTCTCCAGCTACATCAGTTTAATGAGAAGTAGCATCTCTGCCCTCTTTTTGCAACCTAGTAAGAGAGAAGGAGGCAGCTGGGTTGGGAGAGAGCCTGTGAACCCCCAGCCCCAGCATCTGTGAGTGAATAGGGGGTAAAAGGGGAGAATTTCACATGGCTAACAGCTGAGCTGGGACACAGCCTGAGAGGCAGGAATGATGGAACTGTGCTGATGGAAGCCAGACATATCTTGACCTGTGATGGCCAGGCCCACATGGTCACCACAAACATGCCGTGTTTCAGCCTGGACCTGGGCTTGGTTGCCAAGGACTGAACTCCACGTTTTCTCCTGGTGAGGGTGAGGAGAACAACATCCTCCAGTGTGAAGAATAGTTCTGAGGAAACTTCTGCAGAAGCAGACTGTAAGAGCTGGGTGAGGAAAAGTCAGGTGGAGAAAGGATCATCGTTCCACAGGCCCAGATAGAGTGGATGCAGAGGCCTGAAAATGCAAAAGCTGGGAAGCTGAATGTTTGCAGCAACATTGCTAATGACAGAGGGAATGCTGTTGTGCAAAGGGAAGTCAGTCACTTGTTCCTAAGTAGGAAAGATTGACGAGATCCTTGCCCAAACACGACGTGGGGACTGAACACCGTCAGTGCAGAAGAAAACACCACACGCCACTGCTGCGTGATCTGTGGCTGTTGCACTAAAGAAGAGGCAAAGGCTTTCCCAGGAGTTACTGGCTCTGTCAGTGAGGATGACAGGGAAAGGAGCACTATGGCTGCACATGTTCCTGCAGGCTTCTGTAACAGAATAATCAGGGGGAGCAGGCAGCCTTTCAGCATCCAGCAATGTCATCCAAAGCATAGAGCGTGGCGGGCGGTCACAGAGGGCTATAATCATCTGCACGTCTGCTGGGAAAGGATGAGTGGGATACAGACTGGAGAGAAATTCCAGTACTTGTTGCCATAATGGGTTTCATAAATATATGTGTCTATTCCTACCTCTATGAATGAGATGGAAAATGATTTTTTTTCACCTTCTTTATACGTATAAAAAGTAATTTTAAAAGGTAAATTCTAGGATTGAGCCTATCCAGTAAAACAAAACAGGTTGACTATGAAGATAAAAGGTAATGTATTTACTGTTCAGGAATACAGAGTGAGAGAAAAGCAAACTATAAACAAAAGTCTTGAGTAAAATCAGAATTAGAAGGTAATTTCAGGGAGGAAGCCTGAAGGAAAAGGGAGTTAAGCAGAACTGGTAATTCCTTTAAATAATAATTTAAATACAAGTCCTAAGAATGCCAAAGAATGTTGTTCCAGCAACAATGGACCAAGGAAATAAAAAGCAGTAAGAGGTGATACTGGCTACAATGTGATCTCTTCTTTCACAAAGTAGGAGTATTCAGAGAGTGAACAGCAGTTTTTTCTGAAAAAACATGGGATGAAACTCCTTGGTGAAAAGAACAACTGTGCACAGAGGAGAGTCCACTGCAGGAATGTGTCTGGGGAGCAGCTGCTGTAGAGCAACTGCTGCGGAGCAGCCCTTTGGAAAGTGTCTGAGAGTCCATCTGGGTCTCACAAGCCCAGAGAGGTACTGGAAGTGTATCTGTCAGACACAGCTTGTCTGATGCCAGCTTTTCCAAACTCCCTTCCTAGCCAGCAGTTACCTCCTGTATTGAAATTTGGACTGCCTTAGCTAGTCCTCTGGAGTAGCCTCAAAATTTGCAACAGGGAGATTAACTTCTTCCTTTTGAGGATCAGTTCAGGATATGTCTCAGTGTGTTGCTGTTGCAGAAAAACAGCAAATCCAGAGGTATATGATAGGTTCCACTCTGCAAAATCAGACAAGGAGGGTTTGAGGTGTACTGTGGCATCTGTATTTGTAGACTGCACTTTGGAAAGAATCTGGATGAGAACAAGGACAATGATCTCCAAAACGTGATATGACCGAGAGGGCAGAAAAAACAGGGGTGGCTTAGCTGGGGGCAGCCTAAGGGTGAAAGAGGGGAATATGCAATATGCAAATCTTCAAATATATAGAGGGCTGTTGCAAGAAGTGTATGTTTTTCTGTGTCCTTGGCAGGTAGGACAAGGAATAAGCAGCTCTGACTGCACTATGTTGGGTTTTTTTCAGTCAACTGTTACTTTTATTTTTCTTTGGTTCTGAAGTGGTTATGTATGCCATGATACTTTATAGTTGCCTGCAGCTCTTTCCTTGTCATTTCTGGATGATTATACATGAAATTTCAATATCTGTAGAACTTGATGACTTCAATTTTGGATACTGAACAAGTCTCACACATCATTTTATGTACTGGAGCAAGAGTCTAGCATGGGGTAGGGCAGAACTTTGCATAACTGAATTACTTCTGAAAATCGATTGGGAAATACGGTTAATTTCTCTTCCTTTCATCTATTCTTAAAGGGTCAAACAAGATGGTCTCTGATGATTTCTACAGGGATATTCCTTGTATTTCCTAAAGATTTTTCTGTAAGGGCACTGTTCAAGGGAAAGCCAGGTGAAGAGAAGGTCTTTTGTGTGGAGGCTGACTGGACCCCTGCAGTAGAGCAGTCCACAGGACATTGCTTTGTGCTGAGGGAAAACCATCTGTTGAAGTAAGTGTGATTTTTTCCAGTGAGGATACTTGAATGAGTGTTAACCGCTGGGTGTGCAAATTCAGCAACTTGTTCTGGCTGTAGGTGCTGCACAGCTTTACTGACAACTTGTTCTGCTTCCCGTGTCCACCACATTCAGACATGGTTTGTAACCATCACCCTGTGGTAATATAGGAATGTTTCTCTGGCAAATGGGAGCTTAGCACCATTAAATTCTCCTGAAGGATCCCAGTCTTAATCATTGAGTTTGAAGAAAATAAGAAGCTTGTGAATGAGTTACTCTGCTTTCTGAATCAGCTGTAGGATTGTTTTTGGTAATGGTCCAGTGAAGTTTAATATTGTGATAAGGGCCATGGGGCTGGTGACGGAATTATATGTTTCCCAGTTTATAGAGAATCAATTAACATTTATTTCTCTTGCTCCAGAATTGGCATGTGCATTTATATTCAGGATCATCAGCTGTACCATAGTTGAGAAAATGCAGGTCTTTTAATCAAATAGCATGAGAATTAATAATTTTTGCTGACTGATTTTAATACTGGGCTTTAGGGATCTTCTGGAAGAAACATACTTTATAAGCTGAGGGTATCACCTGACACAGTATCTGCCAGTCCCTGCTGGTTGATGGTGGTAAGTCATTGCATACCACCACATTTTTAAGCAATCTGTGTGAGGGAGTCTGAGGCAGCTGTGTAGTTTTAAGGATTAAGGTAGGACCCTGACTCAGTTTCCATTTTCAGATTTCTGACAACCCCTTCTTTCAACACAAATGGAGTAAATCTCTGACACAAATGAGAAGGACTGCTCCAGATGTGCCAGCAAAGAGGGAAGGAGCATACCTTCTCAAAAAGCCACACCATTTGTGCTTTCCTAATTACGTCACTGAAATCAGAAATGAAAAAGTCAGCCACGGTGAGATATACCTCACCCAAGTGTTCCTGCAGGACAGTCAGGGATGGAGTAAGCCATGGGGAGAATTGTTTTCTTGGCACAGTGAAAAATTCTGAGCTTGGCATGCTGGAAATAATGATCTGTTTCTGGAGCAAGGTACTAGACTTTAGGAATGAAAGTATGAGCGCTGTTGCAGGTTTGCCAAGACGGATGTAGAGGGGCCCTCTCAGCTGAGAGAGGGATCCTGACAGCACTGTCCTACACAGTGTCCCTGAAGGCTTCTGTCCTCCTGCCAAATATCTGCTCCTCAAATTTCAGGTGCACCTCATCTTTGTGCTCCCCCTGTACCTACTGCTTGTCCCCAGTTTTTCCAAGCACCTCCTCAGTGCCAGCTGGGCTCCTAGGCTTGTCAAGTTGCAAACCAGTAGAGGGGACAGTGAGGACAATTTTTCACACGTGGGTGTTTGGCAGTGCCAGTGCCTGTCAGTCAGCATGTCCTTAGCCTTCATTACCACATCTTTTTCCTGGCACATCACTCCTTGTTCCCCCAGCAGAGTGCCAGGACCAGCTTTTCTCACTGCGGGGTTTGTGCTCAGATCCGTTCACTGCTCTTCACTCGGGTGGCTCATTTCTCATCCATCTTCCCTGATAGCTTTTTGGATTCTTCTCTATTTTGGCCAGTTTTCACTTCACTTTTTTCAGCAGCTCAGTTCTTCTTGCTGTTGCTGATTTCTGACTTCATGTGTAAATACAGCAAAAAAAAAAGCATGAGCGACAGAGGTAAAGGGAAGTTCAGTTTTGGGGGAGAGGCTTGAAGTGCATGTTAGTAGGGATAATCTTGAGCAACTTTGGTTCTGACCATACGTGAAGAGCAGAGATGTACATGGGTGCCCAGCAGCCCGGTGAAGCTGGTGGGTAGTTATTCTCAGCTACTCGCCATTTGGACAGGAAGAGAAATCCTGCACCAGGCTCCTCAGAATCAAGTGTTAGCTCCTGCTACTGGAAATAGAAGTGTTTCAGTTGGCATTTGTGACATGAATTAGCCAATGTTGTTTTAACCTGAGAGTTTCGGGAAAGGCAGAGATTGGGTCAAATGAAATGGTCCTGGCTGGATGTAGCACAGGGACAGAGTTGCTGCCAGTGTCCCCCTCTGCCAGGCCTGCTCTGAAAACAGCATCTCACAGGGCAGGTACCTTCCTTTGGCACAGAGTTTGAGTCCAGTTTTATTCATGGGAATGCGATTCAGATGAATATTACCTGTATTTATTTAGAAATGCATGTATCTAGGGTTAACAACAGGGATACTAATTAATGCAGCTTGTTGTGTCTTGATTTCTATCATGCTAATAGCCATTCAGTTGCTAAGTGCTCAGGTGAAGTTTCCCTTAATTGGGCTCCTAATACCACCCCTTATGTTACTCCCACGGTTAGAATGAGATGAGTTTAAAATCTGCCCTTATGAGGGAAAAGGACATTCTATGCTTTATCAATCTTCCTGCCAGGCTCTCCATGCAGACCTAAAGAGACACACTTAATATCAGTCTGAAAGTGTCTTTAGAGAGATTGATAGAGTTTTGTTTCATTAGGACTCAATAGTGAAGATAAAAGTGAAAACTAGGTTATGATTGAACTGATTAAAAAACGAGATGGCCATAGACGTGCTGCCAGGAGAAGGGGGTGTGCCAGACAGGGCTGCAGCAGCCACAGGCAGCACTGCACTGCCATGAGTATCAAGGGCAATAAAGATAAGACAAAGCAGTTGGCCAGTCTGTTCACAGTCTATGGCAGACTGGTATATTTGCAGAAGGCCATGATTTAGTCTCTTCATTGCTGTTGGTACACTGGAACTTCATCTCTGAAGCTTCCTTTGGGTCTCAGATGGCAACACTCACTACCTCCTTTTTTAACTTCTTTCTGTCAAAGTGAAGAAAAAATATTCCTCCCTAAACATGTAACAGCATTGAGCACAAAAAAGTAGAAGAGCAGCATGTTGGAGCTATGGCAGAGGAAGAGGATGGCAGCCTGGCAGAGGCAGCACCAGTTCTGTTCTGCAGTGCAGAGATATGAATCTGGGGCCTGGGGGCAAGGCTTTGGGGTGGCTGCCCAGCCACTCTGGCTCTGGGGCTCTGGGCAGCACTCTCCTGCTCCCCACCTCCAGTGTGTTTAACTCTCATGTTTCACTACTGCCTTGCAACCTGTGGGGGAGACCTCCGTTTAATATCCCATTCTGCTATATAATACTCTTCCTTACAAAAGGTGCTTTGAGAATAATCATGACTGCTTTCTCACTCTGAGGCTTCTCAATCTTGTTTTAGTCCTGTGTAACTCTAATGTCTTGCACTTGTGGTTATGAAAACATAAAGGCTGCACTTCTTCCCCCTTCCAGGACTCCCAGCTCTCTGAACTCAGCCCTCCTGCCCCTTGCTGCCTCTGAGGGCTAGATGGTGAGGAATCTGAATTTCTGTTGCACTTGGTATCACTTTCTGCCAACACTGCTCTCTCCACCCATCCTTTCCTCTGCCTGATCTTCCTTTGATCTCACAGTGCTCCTACAGATGAACCCTTGTGGCTTCTTGAGGTGTTACTGGTAACAAGCTGTGTATCCTGCTCCTCTGCCTGAGATTATCCTCTCAGTCAGAGGGTGCTCAAACCTGTTCCTTGGGTGCTTCAGTGTCAGGCTGCAGATGATAGGGAGGGGTGATCCCATCTGCAGTCCGTGTCACAAGGGTGGGAGTCCCTCAAGGAGGGCTGGTAGAAAGCTGGGGGTATCACTACCTTCACCCTCCCTGGTTAAACCCACCAGAGGTGGTGGGCTTGAGTCTTTACATGCTGCCCTGCCTGGCATCCCAGATATTGAATGCCTCCAGCTTCTTGCATATTTGCCAAAGCCCACTGCACCTCCCGCTATTTGTCCCATTATTTGTCCTGTTATTGTTATTTGTCTGTCCAAAGCCCTATGTTATTTGTCCTTTTTACAATTATTCTGATTCACAGTTATCACAGTTACAAGCTGTCTCTGATGTACTTACTGATCCTGCCCTAGAGCCAAGGCAGGGAAGTCTCCACACTTTCCCTTTGGAGCACACCACCCCATGCTGCTAGAATTTAAGTGAGTTCACAGCCTTTATTGACTTAGCTCTTCATGTCCCCTCTCACAAATACTTTTGTCCCTCCTCCTTTTCATGGTAAAGTGAGAAATAAGGTTTTATTCTTATTGCACATCTGTGCTTAGATGTCCTGCTGCCTTCTATTTCAAACAGCAGCTTTCTGGAGCTGAACTATTAAAATCTTATTAAGATACATATCCATCTTCTTGAAACTGCTGGTCCTTGCTCTGAGATCTAGCTACGTCTTCAGTTTTTTCTACTGTATTTGCAGATGTCTGTCAGAACGGGAGCTTGGTGTAATCTGGCAGAGTGCTGCCTATTTAAGTAGCTAAGACTCCACTCTGTTACAATGTGTATAGGCTTTCCTGACTTGCATTGACTGCCTCGTCTCTGGCATTTGCCTCTGAAATATGCGACTCAGAAAATAGAGCTTGAGCAATAAATACTGACTAATACGAAGTAATGTATCTCTGGAGAGTTTCTTTATCTGCATCAAAAGCTTTTAGAGCTGCTGTTGTGAAGGGGCTGCTGGCAATAGATTTGCAAGGAGGGAGAACAGCCTCACATAGCCCTCAGGCCCTGCAGAGCACCCAGGATTTGACTGCTGGGTGTAAGTCCTCTAAGGGTTAGGATAAGTCCTCCAAGGAACTGGCGTTTGTGTTCAGACTCGTGGACAGTCTGTCCTGCATGTGCAAATATGAGCCTGAGACTCTTGCTTAGGCAATAGGCTCATTCGAAAGAGGCTCTGGTTTCACTGGCAAACATGACTGTTTTGCTACATGTCCTATATCCAAACTATAGCTTTCTGTAAGAAACACTACTTGAACTGTATGTTGTGTCCTGCTAAAGTGATGCTCAATTTCCAGGGTTTTTTTGGCCATGTCCAGTGTCTGCTCTCCTCCCCCATGCACACATTACACTGTGACAAGATGTAACTAATGGTTTCTCATGCTGGGATCTAAAGCAAATTCCTAATATTTGCCATACCTTATCCCTAGACACCTGATAACACAGATCTGATAGGTGATGCTTGACTTTTTAGGTACCGTTTATAAATTCTGACATATAACACCTTTATATGCATGTTTCAGAAGGTGATGGCTGAATACTGGATGTTAACTCCTGTGTGCAGGATGTGGCTGCGGGTAGATACTGTGAGCCCCGGTGTGCGCACACTGCTCTTACTCTCCTGGCCATGGGATTACTCATCGCTACGCCTGCAGCAGGCGCGTCCTCCCCTACCTCCACCCAGCGCCCTTTCGCCCTGACCTAGAAGGCGACAGGTTCCTCGCTGCGGAAGGGGCCCCGGCTGTCCCTGCTAGGGCCGGTTCTGCCGGCAGAGGGCAAGAGGTGCCCGCGCTGAGCCGCCGCCGGCCCGCCTGCAGCCGCACCTCGCCGGGGCTCGGGCCGGCCCTGCGGCTCTCAGCCGTGCCGGCCCCAGCTGCCTTAATCTCAAGGAGGGTTCAGTAAACCCGCCCCGGTGTTGGTGGCTCCCTGATCCCCCGGCGGCGGAGGCTGCGAGGGGGCTCTGTGCCTGAGGAATCCGAGGCGAAGGCGCAGCTGAGTGTGTCCAGTGCAGACCCCTCGCCTCAAGCCTATGTGATCTCTGCGCCGGGATCAGCGAACGTGCCGGCCGGGCACAGGCTTAGGGATACCGAACCACCTGCACCGTGCCCCGACAGAGCCGCTGGGCAGGTGGAGCTCCTCGCCAGCATCCCCTCTGTCCTCCCGGGGAGTCGCACCCCGACACCGGGAAGCTGCGGGGAAGAGGCTGCGGTGGCACAGAGGGTGTCTGCAGGGGTTGGGGCTGACCTTGTCCTGCCATGGGACAGGCCGAGGGATTTGGTGCTCAGCGCGTGACTTTCAGCGCACAGTGACGATAAACACACCGAGAATTTTACAGACACGGGAGTCTCCTAGGGAAAGGAGGACTCTGGGACCCTGGGAGCAGTCAGATCCAGAGTGACTCTCCCAAATGCACCAGCACAGGAGACAGGCCTGTCCCGGGAGCATCTGTGCTGCTGGCGGCGGGGCGGCGGCTGCGGGGCTGGGTGCGGGGCGCGGGGTGCGGGAGCCGGGCTGGGCCGCCGCGGGGCCGGCCGGGCTCGGGCCGGCTCCTTCATGTGTGTCTCACTTTGTATTGAATGATGTTAAGCAGAGCTGGAGCTGGCGCCTCGGCCTCATTACCTTCAATTACAATAATTGTTGCCTCTCTCCAGTGTTTTGCATTTCTCCCTGGGGGAAATCTCTCTGCTGCTTCTTTTCCAGCCTTGCGCCAGCTTTCCCCTATCGATTGGATCGCTCTGGCCCCGGTTCTAGGAGCGATGCCTCCAGGAGGATAAATGCAAATCGTCCTATTGATTGGGAAGAGTAAGAGTGCAGCTCGTTTGGGGGAGGGAGGATTAGTTTTAAATGACGAAAAAAAAGTTAAAGTGATGAGCATGGCAGGAAATGCTTCACTTTCTGGGCCTCTTAAGTACTGTCTCTTTATCATGTCCTGTGTCTGAGGGGGACGCAGATTGGTGCCATCTGGATAATATATCACGTGCATGGAGAGGTGGATCCTGCGACACAGACGCTAGTCTGGTTTCCTACTTATTTTAGGTGAACATGTATCAGTGATCATCTCTAGAACGCAGCTCCCCTCCTCCAGTTTGCAGGTAACCGAGTTTCACTGGGGATACTCTTAACTGCTGCTGAAAAGGAGCAGGGAATAATGTGCAGGCCTCTATCCACCTCCTTGAACTGCCCCAGTTACAGGAGGAAAGCTCCTTGGGAGTTATTAACCTTGAGGGAACCTGCTCAGCAGCCTGTCTGTCACAGGGGAGTGGCTGGAGGAGCCAGCCTTTTGGGCTCTGCATAGCCTTAGATCCTGAAATGGCTACTTGCTTCAGTAAATCCATGGCCAAACCCAGAAGTGGAAAGCCAAAAGAATTGCACAGAGTCACATTATGTTTCCTGCCCGCTGGGCTTTATGCCAGGCTATGCTAGCATAAGCCTTAATTATTTTTCTAAAGGCAATAATCAGCATAAATAAATGTAATTCAGTAGAATTAGCTTGTGTGTATCATATCTCAAATGCTAGCAAAGTAACTCAAAAAAAGCTGGTTGTTTGTTGGCTAGTATTAAGCAGTTAACAAAAAAACCCCCAAACTACTCTGATTAATGTTGCTCCAAAGATGCTTTAAACAGTCCCAATGCTTTTAACTTCACATTATTTCCAAATGAAAAATTCCCAGCTGAATCATAATTGCAAGGTGCAAAAAGGAATGGATATAGTGTGTGAATGTTGCTTTTGACACCAATTTGAAATTACTCCAATGCAGCAGTACTAACCTTTCCTTGCTAGTGAAATGAGCATCTGAAGTGGCAGTACTGACAAATGCCAGTGTGTACATGCAGATCCATCAGTATGCAAATCCTCATCTCCCTGAGGAATGTGGGTCTCCCCAGGACAGGGCTGCAGTGATGCCTTGACTATAGAGGTGACTGTAGAAAGGGTTTCCAGATTGCAGCTCTGTTTCTATTTTTGCCTAAATATTTTTTTGGAGGGGGGAGTTCATTCTTGAAAGGTTCAAACAAGTGAATAATACTGTGAAAACACTGTCTTGTTTGCAAGAGATCGACAGAAGAGTTACATGCAATTGTTTGGGGGAAATGGTGGTGAGTTGCCAGTATGCCATGCAAGTTTATAGAGGGGTGAGGAATTCATGGTAGTGTGCAAAGCTGCCAGATGAAAGAATTGCATTGATTCCACACTGATTTTCTGGGGTGAGTGACCTAAATCGGGGCACCTGCAGGCTGAAGTTGTAGCTTAGTTTTGCAGACAGGCTGCTGTGGTGACACATAATCCATAGGCAATAGCAGCAGGGACAGGCATTAATGCCAAATCATGTGAAAAAGGGAAAGGGAATATAGGAAAGAAGCAAAACAATGGGAGGAAGTTGAATTTCCTAAAGTTGGGTTCCCAGAGCCAGAGAAGAGCTTTTCTCTTGTTCAAAGTTCTGTACTCAGAAAACGCTGCCAGGTTGACCTCTGTTTTGGCTTGTTTTATTTTCCTCCTTGACATAGGAAAGGCCTAAACCCCTCATGGCAGCCATCCTCTCATGCCTATGCTGGGAGGCTCAGGCACATGGAGATTCTGGAGAAGGTGATGGATGTGATTTGGTCCTTCATTGGAGGGATTTCACCCTGACATTTGGAAGGAGACTCTTGCATGACTGCACTGCTCACATGCTCCTGGTGGAAAACAGTGAGCCTCTTCTGGAATGTGATTGTAGAGGAGGGCAGGTACTGTCCTGAGCAGTTGCTCACCTAAAAGGAGAAATCCTGGTCTGGAATAGCTCAGGACACTGGGTGCTCATCTGAATTTGCCTTTTAGAAGAACTCATCAGTTCTAAAGTACTCCTGCCAGAAACTTGGCACTGCAACTATTGGCTTCTGAAATGAAGTAAAAGAATCAAACCAGCATTTGTGTGGCCTGCAAAGACTCGTTGGATGGATCTCTTGTTTTAGTTGGCGACTTCTTCAAGACAAAATTTTGCATCTGTGACAGAGCTTTGAGCTGATGCAGAGGAGAACGTGCTCCTGTGAGATGCTGCCCAAAGCAGTCCCTTTCCACGAGGTGCCCAGAGGTTGATTTTGCAACCAGGTCCTTCTGTTCATGTTGGCTTCAAAGGCCTTCACTGTATCTGGTGGGAGGGAGCAGCCCTGTGCTCTGTAGGCTGACTACAGGCTGTGCAGTCCGTTCAAATGGAGGCTTTAGGCTGTTCTCCCATGGCTGCTGGAGACACGTAATGCTGCCTCAGGCTCCTGACGCTTTCCTTGATGGTTCCTTGTAGTCATTATCCCACATTCCTTCTGGTTGCAGAACATGTTGTTATTATTGCTTTGTGCTGGGTCTGTCTCCTGTCCCTTTTTTACAGGCCAATCTGGCCCTGTTAGCTCTTGTCTCTAAAACAAAAGCAAATTAGCACTGCAGAAACTGAATTATCTTGTTTATGTTATAGTCTGTCAGAGGACCCCACAAAATCCTTGCATGTCTCTCTGGGCAGTGTACCAGAGAGTGAAGAGACACAGTAAGTCGGCCAAACCCTCCTGACACTCTGACTCGATCCACAGGTTTCCAAAGGGGTCTTCAGTTGCTTTGGGGAGGAACTATGGCTGGGCAGTGATCCCTGCTGTCCCTCCCTCACTTTTGGTACTTCATGCATGCTTGTAGCATACAGAATTAGCAAATTTTTTACAGTAAATTTTACCTCACAATTCAAACTTGACAGCTGTCAATGAAATTTGCTGCTTAAAACTGATCTCAAGCATATTGCCCTCTGGTTAGTCTGTCTGTGCTCCCTTGGCCAGGATGTTTATAATACTCAGGGAGTCTCTCATGTTACTTAGTGCAGTAATGTGGCTCCATGAATAAAAGCCATTTCCAGTCTGTCAGTACTGCATGTAACAAATGAGATCTGTTAAATGCGCTTGTCACCGGTGATAGGAACAGGAGAAGCAGAATTGCACATGTTGCTGTAATGATTCTAAGTTATAATGAATGATATTTTTGTATGCTGTCAAATGAGTGTCTGATAGCCGGTGCCAGACTCGGAGATATGGCTTGGCTGTTTTCGCTGTTTTTGTAATTTCTAAGAAGAAACAAGAATTAGAAAATTACTTTGTGGTGGAGTGCAAATATGTCTAACATAAGTGTAAAGACTGCAGCACAGCATACGTGTATCTATCTTATACATATGCAAATGGCAAGACTCACAGCAAAACCATTATAACATGTGATGGCATCAGCACTAATTGGCTGGAGATCCAGTCTGTTCCTCTCTGCCAAAGTAAACCGGAGTTATCTCAATCTCAGATTTCATATTTCCTCCTTTCTCTTTCAGGGAGGAATGTCTCTGACACGAGTTATTATGTCCCCTACTGAAAATGTCTTTAAAGACTCACAACAAAAAATTCAAATTAAAATTCTCAAGTAATTTTTTTATTATTATCTACACATCATCCAACAGCTTTAATACTAGTAGTGGACCCAAACATGTAAAGGATTTTTCCATAAATGGGAAACAGTCTGTGCTGTAGAAATCAAGGCTTATAAAATATAATGAGCAAAGAAAGAAGAAAACTAAGTTAGCAAAGAAATTTTAATTAAGGGGCACATTTTTTTCAGGACCAACACGTGAAGGAAAACTGTCCAAGCTAAACACGACCCACAGGAGCTGTGTCAGAGTTCAGTGGTAGAACACCACCTCGTGCTTCCATCCCCAACAGCTGTTCTTGGAAAGGAAATACTGGAAGGAGAATAGCTACTGCAGGGTATATTCGTTAATAGCTCTGTCCCACGGGCCTGCCCTTGCTGCGTGGATGTGACAGCAGCGGGTGAGACCCTGCGGGGCTGAGTGCGAGCTGCAGGGTGGACCCCAGGCCGGGACAGCGGCGTGGGACCGGGGATGGACACCCCAGCTGCACCGTGATTCCAGCCGATGGCTGTCGGCTCTGCGCTGCGCCAAGCCCAAGCGCAGAATTCCACAAACCTTGGGGAAAAAAGCCTCGGTTGCACTGAAACCGCCGCTGTTCCCGCTCGGGCAACATTTCTGCAGCCTCGTGCGGCCCTGCGGGTGGGGAGCGGACAGGCAGGGGCCGGGCTGGCGGCAGCGCCGGGACAGCGGGCACGGGCGGGAGGGCTCGGCCGCCGCCTCGTTCCACGCTGACGCTGCCCGTCACCGCGACCTGGGGCTGAGGGCTGCCCATCCATCCATCCATCCATCCATCCATCCATCCATCCATCCATCCATCCATCCATCCATCCATAGCGGCTCCGCCGAACTCACGAGTCAGAGCACGACGTTTTTTAGTGGAACCTCGCGCTGCTCCCCAGGGAATTATCTCGGGGACCCGGCGGACCCCGTTTCCCCGCCCCTGGAGGGCCCCGAACCTAAGGCGGCCGCTCTCCCAGCAGCACTCCGGGGCTCCCTGGGCCGGGGCCCGGCACTCGGAACCCATCGCTGAACCGAGCGCGTCCCGAGCGCGTCCCGGGCCCGCCCGGCGCCGCCGCCGCNGGGACCCCGCGCCGCGCGGTGTTGGCGGCGGAGCCGCCGGGTCTGTGCCTCCCGCCCCCCCGTCCCTCCCTCCCACCTGGCCGCCGGTGCCGGGCAGTCACGGCCCCGCGGGTGTCCCGGCGGGGCGGCCGCGCCCGGCCCTGTCCCCACCCGCTGGGGGCTGTGGTCTGTGCGGGCTCTAGGGGCTGCGGTCTGTGGTCTGGCCGCCCGGGGAGCGCCCTCCCGGGGCAGAGGCGACCCGCTGGCTGCCGGTAATCGTCGTGCTCCGGGGAGGAGGGTAAAGGATAAGTTAGCGTGGTGGTGATCTGCGACGGTATTTATTTATTTTGGAAGGAAGGCTGTAATTAACCCTAAATAACAGCCTTGCAGCGTGCAGGGGGCAGCCTGCTGGCCCCATCAAAGCGGGCAGAACAGGGAGTGACTGAGTGATGTGAAGTCGCAGATACTGAAACTATGTGCCTGATAATGATATAATTAGGGGATCACAGACTTCTGGCTGCTGTTGACTTCAAAAGGTTTAAGAGAAGCCTGCAGTCTCTCCTGTAGCCATCTTGACTAAAAGCAGACATTTTTCTTTAATAGCTACATACAGTAACAAGAAAGAGGAGGGAACAGAAGGGCATTGTTCACTGTTTCAAAATACTAAATACCCTTTCTGGCCTTTTGCATAGCACAGGAAGAAACTTTATGAATTGACAGAAATACAGTTTTAATACAGTAATACAAAGTCCATTCTGTTTCACTGAAAACGTGGCTTTAATTAAAAAGCAGTTGAATTAATCTGATGACTATCCTGTCAGATTTTGTTTATAAGATTGTCTTAGGGCAATAAAATGTAGACTTTTGAACGTGACTGTATAAGCAGTTAAAATGGAAGTATGTGTATTGTTTCCTTTTATTCCTGTACTGTGCTGAAACTCATGAAAGAACTGTCAGTTCTGGTGCAGTGCTGCGTTTGCATCTTACTTCTAACCTTCATACGGTGCAAAAATTATGAAAATTATTTTTTTTCAGAGGGGGCGGGGAGACATTATATACAATGCTTAGAAAATGATTGAGTCTTTTTTTTCTGTAATATGCTGGATGACAATGAATGTGAATTCATGAAAAATTAGGTTACTTGGTCTGAAAGCCCAAGGGAATTGGACTGGAGACAGTGAGACACTCCATCATTTGGCTTCTATTAAGCAGAGTTATTAAAGAGCAGCGGGAACTTCAAGGCCTGGAGCCTGCAGTAGCATTTTGGGAAGAGTATTAAGGTAGCCTGACGAGGGGAAGCTAACTTGTTTGGGATGATTTTTAACATCTTGCAGAACAGTTTTTTTAGGCATAGCTGCTAGGTAACATCATAAGAAGGGGTGGCAGCAGGGAAGCCCGTAGATTGATTTTTGAAGTGCAGACTGTAGAAGAAAGACATCTGACAATCTGGTTAACTTTGAAAGCCTTGGTGCCACTATGGTGGCAAGTACAGTAGGCACACGAGAGGTAGTTTTGTCCATTCTTTTGTCCAGAAGTCCATTCTTCCAAGGTTTTCTCCAAAATCTGGCTTCCTCTTAAACCTTGGCTCGATGGCACATTGAATTGTGTTTGAGTTGCAACTTATGTAGAAAGAGTAAGTTTTTGCTACAGCACAGGACATGTTTAATTCATACCAGAGCAGTTTGGAGAGTGCAAAATGAAGAATTTTATGAAGGGAACTTTTTTATCGCTTCCTTCAGAAATTTTTGAGGTTTCCTGAGATTTTTCATAGAGCCGGTAGAGGATTTTCAATCTAAGTGTTTCCTCTTTTCTACTGCTTATTGGATTGCATGTGAAACTAGGGAGAGGCAAGGGGGAGTCTTTAGCCTTGCAGTTTCACTCCATTAAAAAACTTTACATTTGAGTTGAGAATCATTGTCTCTGGTGAACAGAATAATTATGAACTGGAACTTTTTTGTTTTATAATACTGATTTAAAAAGCTTTTTCATTAATAACTAAAGTTTTTTTTTTCTTTCTGGAGAAATTACAAATAGTTGCTCAGTTTCACACAGTAAAAACCTTCCTGACTGAGAGACTTGGTAATGGTTCTAGCTAATCGCTTTATAAGGTGTTAGTTAAACCTTTTAAATTTTGGTGCAGCGTTGAGAGGTAATAAACGATTCAGCAGTTCCGATTTTTTTTTCTTCATTTGTCACATAAGTAATTAAACCTAATATTTTTGTTGTGTGCTTATGCCCAGTTAAAAGAAATGTTACTTTTACAAAAATAGAATGCTGTTCCTGGAGTAATGGTTGAAACATAGATGTGACTAGAACTGAAAGCGTGTGTTGCTTTTAGAACTGGTATTTCACTTTAAATGTGGTTAAATGCAACTGGTGACAGCGAGTGGAAGTAGCTATAAAATGGTCTTGTTAGTTATTTACCTTGGAAAAAAAAGCCACTGTGACCTTCCCTCCCCCAGTCCCTGTTTTAGTGAAATGCTCTTGCTTTAATTCAAAGGACTATAGTACTAGTCATTAAAGCAAGTGCCCCAAGGCACTTACAGGGATTAAGGTTACAGAGAGGTAGGCACTGTACAGTGATGGGAAGGAAACAACCCCAGCTCTTGTGGATCTACACTCTAGAGAAGTACCTCAAAACTGGCACCGAGTTTGGTTGTGTGATGCTTGTGGCTAATAAGGATATATGGTGACGTGTCCTTACCTTTCTTGCACAATTCTTACCTTTCTTGCACAATTTTTGTTTTTTAGGTGAAATCAGATGCTACTGTGATGCTGCACACTGTGTTGCAACTGGCTATATGTGCAAATCTGAGCTTAGTGCCTGCTTCTCCAGACTGCTTGATCCTCAGAATACACATTCCCCACTTACTCATGGCTGCTTGGACTCTATTGCAAGCACAGCTGAGATCTGCCAAGCCAAACAAGCACAAAACCACTCTGGCACCACCACCATGTCCACATTGGAATGCTGTCATGAAGATATGTGCAATTACAGAGGACTACATGATGTTTTGTCCCCTTCCAGGGGAGATGCTTCAGGTAGGGCAATAAAGCTTCAGTGAAATCCCTCTTCTGCCCGTCAGGCCAGCAACAGTCAAAACCTTGTGCATCTGCTGTTATAGATTTAGTTAATGTCAGTAGAGGCACCAGAGGGAGAAGAGGGTGGCTGGATGCTGGGGGAGATCTCAGCCAATTAGCTTTTTTTCATTAATACTGGAAGTCTCTCTTGCCATCTTGCCATGGCTTCTAAGAATCAGTGGCAGTGGTGCTCCTAGTTAAACTGGCTATTGGGGTAAGAAGTTCCCCAATTATAAGTGGACTTAAATACTCTTTTTTTTTTTTTCTTTACAGGGGTATTTTCTGTATATACTGCAGAGTGTAGCAGTTGCTCCTTAAACTTGTCAGTGTGGGATTTAAGGGAGTTGCTGATATGTGAAACAGTGTTTATATAAATCCTGAAATAAACTCCACGTCTTTCTCCTTTGCAGGACAAGGGAGCAGATATCAACATGACAGCAGCAGGAATCTCATCACCAAGGTACAGGAATTGACTTCTTCGAAAGAGTTGTGGTTCAGGGCAGCTGTAATTGCTGTTCCCATAGCTGGTGGGCTAATCTTGGTGCTCCTTATCATGCTGGCCTTGAGGATGCTCAGGAGTGAAAACAAGAGACTGCAAGATCAGCGACAGCAAATGCTCTCTCGTTTGCACTATAGTTTTCATGGACATCATTCGAAAAAAGGGCAGGTGGCAAAATTGGACTTGGAATGCATGGTGCCTGTGACTGGTCACGAGAACTGCTGCATGACCTGTGATAAAATGAGACATTCAGACCTCAGCAATGATAAAATTCTTTCACTAGTCCACTGGGGAATGTACAGCGGACATGGCAAGCTGGAATTTGTATGACCAATTATTTTTTAATCTGAGCTAAACTTACTCTCTGAACTCTTGAAGGCCTTTGGGTTCTGCTGGACAGGAGCACTTTATCTTAAATCAAAAACTCTCATAAATCATCTTTAAGAAACAAAGGACCTCTGCAAACAGAATCTTGGATATTTCTTCTGAAGGATTCCAAAAGTTGTCTTATTTGCACAGAGTAAAATACACTCAAATGTATTGTTTGCTTCAGAGTTGTGAAAGCAAAAATTAGAAGTTGTAAACACTGTCACCAGGCTTCTCTGAACTGTAGGGAGCTGAGAATTGAGTTATTATAATAAACTGTATGCAAGCTCCTATGTTTCCTGACTTATTGTAAAGATTTTTTAAAATATATATATTTTTTGTCTGAAACTTGCTTGTGAGTTTTGTTTTGGAAAACGTGTTTTCTTGTGGGTGATAGTGGAAAATCAAGGTGTGCATGGTAATGCCATGCATAACAATTAGATTCTGAAAGCAGACTCTTTTCCTACTCTGTGAAGGAATTTAGATGGTTATTCGAGAATGTAGGTGGCAGCTTTATTGTTTTATACTTCAAGTAGCAGTGAACCCACATCCTCAATTCTTGGCTGTTGCATTTTGTTCATAACCTCAGTGAATTCTTCCAAAGCTTTGTGAGATAACTATTTCTTCCTCTCTCTTAATGAAGAAAGACCTTCTCCGCGCAAAATGTGTCAGAGTGACTCCTAATTCTTTCCAGCTGGTTTTCCTTCCTTGTCTCGCAATTCTTGTTTCTATGATCTGTTTTCCTTTCGTACCTTTTACACCCAAACTTTAGTGGGGGAGAGGGAAACCCCAAAACCTCGCTGCCTATTCAGCTGTGGTTTGGTTGGGTTTTTTTTTTCTGTTTATAGCCCCTCTGGGCACAGTGGAAAGCATCAGCCTTGCTTTTCTATCCTAGTAACTAAGTATCGTATGCTCCTAGTTTTGTGGGACTGAAGAAGCAACAGTATACTTTAATCTCTGGCTCCTCCTTTTTACTATTCTTGCATAGGTGGCTTTTCCTCCTGGCCAATATTTGTGCACTTAGTTTGTTTCTTACTCCTTCTGCGAGTTGGCTTCACTTGATTGTTTCATATATTCAATGCTTAGTTGCTAAAAACAAACAACCTCTGGATTATTCAAGGAATTTATTGTATTTATTTTTCTGGCTTTATTAGACTTTGCAGTAATTAAAGTATACTTGCTTAAAAGGCAGATGCCACATCATGGTGAAAGAAGTATCCAAAATGCTGCTTCAGAAGATAAAACTTGACGAGAGTCTACTATTCATCTATGTTTTAAGAAGCTTTACAAATACTTCTGCCTCCTGGCTGTGAGGTTGAGGTCCTACTCTGGTGCCAGCACTGAGAAGGGGATGGCACACACGGGGTTACAACAACCTTGCAGCAATGCTCCGATCCCGTGTGCTATTTGCTGTGGTAGATTGCTTTGGGATGTGCAGCCTGAAATGCAAAGGAAAACCTGCCCCTCTAAGTCACAGGCTGGTGTTCCTGAAAGTACACTTAAACGGTGTGGTAGGATTGTTGTTGGAGATAAGTTGCTCACTTGGCTGTGCAAACAGAGGTACTGATATTGCAAACTTACCCCTACAGTTAAACACCCATATGGGCCAAGTGCAGTGAGAGCCTCGGCAATGCCAAGGTCCCAGTCTGCCCATGTTTGCAATACTAAAGTGCAGCTTAGAAGGATTAGTTTCATCTGTGTACCTCAAGCTGCTGACCCTTCTTACTTCTTCAAAGTGCCTGGAGAATTGCTTTTAATGCAGCGAATTATATTCTCTGATTTCTACCTCTTTCTGCTGCTGAAGTTTAAGGAATTACGTGGCCACAACTTCTCTTGGACTCTGGCCTGTGGTCTTCTGGCTGACCTTTCAAAGTGCTGCTTTCCTATAAGAGCTCTGCCCTTCCTTTGCACTGATCTGAAAATCTAGGGCAGTTGTCTGCTCTGCCAAGTGTATTATTTTTGGGAATGCCTGACTGGAAACTCGATGCTGGAAGAGACAAACCTGAAATACCGTCTGTAGCTGCACCAGTAGTTACTATGACTAGACACGTTAGAAGATCTGATGGCTAAACCTTTTAAGTGCCTTCTCCAGCAATCAGAGGGAACATGTTGTATAGTCATTTTAGCATCCTGTGACCTTCACCACTCATTTGCCGCTGATTTGAATACATAAGGGCCTATTTATGCTTGCCGTTAAAAGGCTAGTAAGACCAGAATACTCTAATTGGCCCCTTGCTGTGGAGATGTTTCAAAGAAAAGAGCTTGTTTGCCATCCCCTGCAGTCATGGCAGTAGGGCCACAGAACGCTGGGGCTTGGGTTAGTAGCTGCCATCTCCTGGGGTTGTTCTGTTACCTGCTGTGGTACTTACAGCTTAGGTGTGGTAGCTGATATGGCCTAGGAGTTTCTGGGCTGTGAGTCTTCTAAGTTTTCTTCTAAGAGGAAAATTAACTCTATCTCAGCCAAAACTGGGACAGTATGAAATCTGGATTTCCAATTATTTTAAAGCCTGTATATTCAGGAAATTGTGTTACAAGCTCTGGTGTCTGTCTGGCAGCAGCTATGTGGGTTATGGAATGAGCTCCAAATCTTTTCACTGAAACTACTGGCTGTGGAGTCCAAAGGGCGTTGGAGTAAGCAGTAGCCAGCTTCATTGCTAGTATTTCTGTAGTGGCTGCTTACATAGCCTGCAGGCCTCAGCACTATTTAGAAAACTTGCATTCCTGTGACAAGGAGGGTCGTTAGTGATGTTCCCTGGGCTTCCGGGCTGCTGGGTGCTGTACCAGCATGAAACAAGGCAGCCCTAAACATCCACTTCATCCAGCTGAGTGAGGCAGGCAACAAATATTAATAGCTGAAGAGCCTGGCCAGAGGCTGGAGGCTGAAGAGGTGAGACAGTAATCGAAGGCTATCCTTTTAAATGCATTTGAGTTAAGAGCCTGGATTTGCCATTGTGCTAAGCACTCTCACGTTTCCCCTGCAGACAATAACAAACACTCTTTTCTTTGAAACCCCTGCAAGCCTGGGAGCATAAGAAGGACAGCCCTCTCTATTTCCAACTGAGAAGGTCTCTCGGATTGGAATAAATGAAATCAAATGTCCAAGATTTAATTTAGCATACCCCGTGCCCCTCTCTTTCTCTGATTCTTTCCTCAAAACAATAATGGTTGTGGCTTTTCTTATGTCTCTGCCTCTCCTGGCTTTGCGAGCCGCTGGGTTGGTATGTCTCCTCTTAACTCCTGCTGAACTGATTCTATTAAAAACCCCTTACTCCACAGGGGGCTTGACCTTTTTCTGAAATACCAAATGCGTCTGCTTTGGAAATCACAAACTTCTTCTCTAAAGAGCTTGTAAATCTGGTTTCAATATTGAGTGATTACAGGCTGTGCGGAGAGCTTGAAAGTAAGCAGCCACTTCTGGTAGCAGAGCGCTGGAGCTGGGCTGCCGGAGCTGAGCGCGACTCTAATTTTTCACCTCGGTGTGTGTTTAGCATAAAACCACTGACGTCAGCTGATTCAACCAGATTAGCGGTGGGGTGACTGGTCAGGCTCTGGTCGCAGGACGCTTGTCTTCTCTTATCAGGACCCCGGAATCCAGTTTTTGTTGTACAGCTACTTGCTCTGTTGTAAATCCAGGGATCTCATTGCAAATGGATGATGCCCTAGAGGCCAAACACCCAAAAAAGCCTGGGAAAAGAGCAAGGTTTTTTCTTAGGTGTAATGGATGCATGTGCTCCTTCTCTTGCTGCTGTTGCGATTATTTAAACAAGGTATGAAGAAGGGAAAATGTATCACGAGGCTGCCTGTGTGGGATGGGGTATGCTTGTTAGCTACCAGTCAGTGGGGTTCCACGGTGAATAAATGAAAGTAAAATTTGGCCTTCTCATTGAAAAAGGAGGGGATAAGAAGATTATCTACCAAGGAAAAAACATCTACGGTCAAAAAACCCCACACCATAAGGCACAGGTCGAGTGAATTAAAAAGAAAGTCTCTGAAGAAGGCAAAGTTGCCTTTATTTCTTTTTTCAGATGCTTTCCCACATGGAGATCACTGGAAGCATATTTGTATTGTTCCAGTGTCTGGTCACTTTGCAGGAATAAACTCTCCTTGTTTTGGTTCTAGGAGTTACTTGGGGAAGTAGTACTTTGGATCTGTCATTGTGTTTTATTTCTGGGGAAAAACAAGTGGTGGAGAGGTGCTGGTAAATTACGATTATCTCTAGGGAGGGGCCCAGTGTCTCCAACATTATGAATTCTGGCTCCCTCTAAATAAACACCCAACCTCATTTTCTTTGTTTCACCTCTAACCCTCATCTGCAGCCTTTACAATCCCAGGGGGTGAATCCTGAAGTAAAACAAACTGCAAGGGAAGGAAGCCAGGAGGGAGCCGCAGTGCCTGCAGATTAACAGAGCCTTCTGCTCTCCAGCCAACCTTGACAAAAGGATTCAATCCTGAACTGACCTTCAGGGGGAAAAGCAAAACAAAAACCACCTTGACTTGAACTTTCAAGACCGCAGGAGTTTAATGCTCAGTTTGATGTCTCCTAAAGGGAGCAGAGAGTTAGAAATGCCAAACACCTGTCTTGCAAACCCAAATCCTAACAATTTATCAGGAAATCTGAGCCACAAATCACGTGGATTTGAAAAATTTAGGATTTGCTCATCACTGTATCTAAGTCATTCAGTGTTGCTAAAGCAGTCTAAAAATGTGCTTTTTATTCCCCATTGTGATTCTCTAGGCAAATCTGTAACATTTGGTTAAGCAAATAGTAAGTTCTGTTGCAACATCAATATTTAAATGCAGCTTTTCACTGAATAAATATTTCTGCCTGGAAGCAGGTCCTGCCTCCCAGCTGAGCCCTGCACTTTTCCCTGTAGGCAGAAAGGAAGAGAACAAGTGAGCCCTGACTTCATAAAAAACCACACTGGCATGAATATAGGGTGACTCAATTTTTAAGAATCTTTTTATTAAAACTGAAATGTAAGAGTATTTTTCTCTTTCTAGTTATCACTCTACTTAAACATATCGACGGCCATGCAGTTGGGAAAAGTGAGTGAAATGTATTGTTTTGCTCCCCTTGGCTATCGGCTGCATTTAAAAAATACTGACTTGTGACAGCTTGTTAAGAATGGAGTCTCTCCTGTAATTGCTTTTTTACCTATTAGATTAAACTTTCAAGATAGTGTCTGTGGAGCAGCAAGGTGATGAGCACTTTCCTTTCTCTTAATATTAATTTTTACATGTTTTCCAACCAAAAAAAAGGTAGAAGTGTCACTGTGATGAACTTCTAGCATCTGTCTGGGAGGCTCTGGGGGGCAGGGGACCATCACCCTGGCAGTGCCAGTGGTGCAGCCAGTGTGGCTGCTGAGTGCCAGGCTACTCTCTGCTTTTGGGATCATTTCACTCCAAAGGCCTGCGGGTTGCAGATGTAAATCCCCTTCATGTCACTCGGGAGGAAAATATTGGTGCACTAAATCTCCTCCTGGCGCTTGGCTGTGACAATGGAGAGGGAGGCACGGTGCAGGCTCAGGGTCCTGCCCAGGCTGGGGATGCTTGTATTGGTGTGCAAATCAGGGCTTGTGTCAAGCAGGTTGCTTTGAAATGCTCAATTTGTTGAGTTCTGGCTGTGAAGTAGCTATTTCATCAGTGGAAGAAGATTTATTAACCAATTTTTTATGACTAGTGCAATGGCTTAGCTTCAGCAGGGTCCCAAGCATTTTTATGAAGTGCAGTGGGTTCCAGAGGTAGAGGTGTTTTATATTGTTCTGGTATTTTAACCCAGTGAACTAAGGCCTCTATCCCGCAAAAACTTAAGGTTGTGCATAATTCATTCCGGTCCCAGGGACTGTTTTGTCCCTGCTGCTGGCAGGGCTTTGCGGAGCTCTGCGCTGGGTACCTGCTCTCCCCAGCTTTCACCATTGTTGAGGAGCTGCAGCAGGCTCTGGGGGAGCTTTGCTAAAGCATGGAGGGAAATTGAGAGTCAATGCCAGCCTTCAGTCACAGTCACAGCACTGGTGGCCATCGAGTCAGTGTTCTCCCTTGAGCAGTGACCCAGCTGCCCTGGCTGTGGCTAGTGATGGGGGGGCAAAAGCCCATGCTGGACACAACTCAGGGGCCAAATTAGTGTGGGTGTGTGTTTGTCAGGGCAGCATCTCACCTGGCTCAAGGACCTTGTGCCAGGGTGCAGCCAGCCCTTTCAGCAGGCGGCGTAGGGAGGAGCACCCTGACAGTGCCAAGGGAAGGAGAACTGCTCCTCCTGCACAGGGTGCTGGCTCTGCTGCATGCTGAGACTGTGCTCAGGAGGCCACATGGTTTATAGGCTCTGAAGTTATGCCTGGTTTAACTTTCCAAAGCAATGCCCCCGGCCAAATCCACACCGGCCCTGTGCTTACAGGCACCTCACTGGCACATGAGCCGCAGGCAAAGCCACAGCTTTACGTGACAGTTTTCCAGAGCCATGAGATGGTGCATTTCCATCCTCCCATCCCTCCATGCGGAACCCTGGGCTTGCTCCTGGGCTCGGTCTGGAGTGTCTTCATGGTGCAAGCAAGGGCAGCACAAAGCAGCAAGCGCAGAAACTCAAATGCTTGTGCAGCAGTCTGGCTCCTGACAGGATTGTTCTTTTCCACATCTCTCTGCAAAAGATTTCCATCACCTAAAACATTTTATGTTTTTGCACATAAGAAATCACATGACTGCTAAGCCTGCAGAAGACCAGCTCTCTAAGTTTACCCAGTGCCCAAAGCTGCGCTCTCAGCCATGATCCCCCTCTGTTGCACACAGTGCATGATGGTCAGGGTTTTAATTACAGGAACACATGCAATGGTTTTTTCACAAAACCTCCTTACTGAATCTCCCCCCCAGCCATCTGGGTCCTGGTCTGGCTGGCTGCAGTCTCTCTGCAGCTCTTCATCTCATATCCTTGCTCTGGCTCTCCCTCACCTGGATGCCTTTCTTCACCTCTTCTCCCAGGACCGGAGGTGCAGGGCACCCTGCCTGCGCTGGAGCAAACTCTCCCTGGCAACAGGTACTGTTCCCAGCCTCCCCAGCTGTTATCAGTCCACAATAACCTTTCCCTTATTTGATTTATTTTTTTTCCCCAGCAGACTGTAGGGGACAGGCACAACTATGTTTCTTCCCACCCAAATCCATCTGACTGTTTGGTAGTGGGAAAGCAGATAGGAGAGTGGTTCCCTCATGACGGACTCACAGGTGGGTGAGCAGAGCCAGCCTCTGCCAGCCTCCGCTGACTAACAGTCTCGTCTCAGGATGGGACAGGTCCAAACGTGGGGGTCTTCCTCTTCATAAAGGAAAAGTATAAAACACACTCTCTTGGAAGTGATTTTTTGGTGAAGCTTTTATATCAGAGGCCAGAAACAATTTATTTTTCTGCATCAACAGATGGCAGAATTAAATTTTTTTGTTGTTTGTAAAAAATGCACCAAATTTGGGACTTGCTCAGACATTTATTTATCATAATGCAACTGAAACTTGCCATGTGTTTTTGTTTTAAAAACCATCCTGTACCAAAGTGTAACATTTCTAATTGTGTTTATAGGCTGGGTTAAAATTGCTTTACAGCAGCTTTTTGCTATGGCTTGGATTGGTTGTGGAGTTTTGTAATCTCTGCCTTCATTACTCGCTCTGTTATCTGTCCCGATTGCTGCTGTGCTTTACTGACTACGGGATAATTTTTTCTGGTTGTCACCCTTTACCTCTTTGAACTGAACTTTGTCTCCTTATATCTGGTGGCAATTGGTGCTCTTGTCTTTCTCCTGCAAGGGAGAGGGACCCCAATGGCCCCAGGGACTTGTGCTGCCTTCTGGGTCTCTGACCCATTCCTCAGCGCCCCTCTTGCTGCCCCCACTGGGTGAAGCAAACCGCTGGTGGTTCTGCTGGCATCTTGCAGCTTCCAGGAGAGCTGCAGGCTCCAGGAGGAATTTTACGGCAAGCACCTTATCGTAGGTTACGGCTGAACACACACAAGCACTCCCAGTGACCAGTGTAATCCACACTTTACTGGCATAATTTGACTTTATTTTTTATTTACACAGGGAGGCTTGGGTGGAGTGCTATGTACATGGTATCAGAAAAACAGTCTGCTCCACCTCAGGGCTGCACACGTGCTGCAGCCAGCGCACCCGCCGCCCCGAGGGCTCCAGCAGCCCTTTGTACCGAGCGTCTCCACACGTGGGAAGCATTCGACTTTCTCCTATGAGTGTCTGAGCAAGCAGGTTATAGTGCCCCAGTAATCTTCAGTACACGGCCAAGCATTCAGTGACATTCCCTGTTTTACGATGGCAATTGATGAGGCTGCAAGAGTGCCCAGTGCAGCAGCGAGCGGGTGCCTGCTGAACACGGCTAATCTCTTATCAAAGTGGTGGATCCCTTCTGGGACTGCACCCATCTACATATTAATATTTGATCGTTCAATTTGCAAAGTTGTAATGAGTAATGAAATATCCTGGGAACTCTTTGCTCTCAAATAGTTTCCAGAGTATTTAATTACATATGACAAATTTGTAAGTATGTAGTTGCCAGTATTGGGATTCCTGAGTTGTCTGCTCTTGAGGAAAGTGCTGCTGCAGGACAGATGGCCTGGTGTCTGCTTAATCACAGCTGGGGATGCTGTCAGATGTCACAGTGGATAGAAACATCCAACAGCAAGATTACAGGGATCTGCTATGTATGTTATTGAGTGAAAATGAATCAGAAATACAATATACAGGGATGGTCTCCAGTCTTCACTTGAGTATTTCATTTCACTGGTTTCTTCCACATCCAGACATTTTCCTCAGTTGCCCACCTGGACTTACAGATACTAAATCTGCTTTTCCTTGATTTTTACTAGTGTTTTGCCAACAGCTTTCTAAAAGTCTGGTACAGCTGAACAGCAGTAGCAGCAGTGAAACAGGGGTTTTCAGAACAGGACAGTGAAGTACAGCCAGAGAAAGTCACTGGGAGTTTTTGCCACGACCAAGGTGGAAGAATTTGGCACAAAGGGAAGATCAGAGCATGCAAAAACCTTTTTTCTCCCCTGAAAATATCCATGTATGCTATACAAAATTAACAGAAATGGCAACAGATGAACTTATCCCAGCACTATAATACAACATGGACGAATTGGCTTTTCGCCTTCAGTGCTCCCATGGCATATGAAGACTTTTGTTGCAGCCTGTGGATGACTGCACTGGGCAAGGATCTGATGGGATGGCTGCAGCCAGCATGAGGATGCGCATGGGGTTGAACTCAATTGCGTACAGCTCTTTGCTGATGCTGTATTACACAGTATGTGGATCAGGTGAGTTTGGGCCTCGTGGCACAGTGTTTCATGGGCACTGTACCAGGCAACACCCCCAAAGCTCACAGCTCCCAGAGAGCAGCAAATCCTTCATCAGGGCGGGCTGCACAGCAGTGGGACTCGCTGGGTGCACAGCACAGACGGGTGTCCAGCAGCAAGATTTCAGCTCCTGGCTTTCAGGCCAGCTTCAGAGAGAGCACAGAGATAAACCCATACCTTGAATTTAACACCCAGCTGCAGGCTGCAAAAGCTGGCAGACTGTGCTTGGGGCCAGCCTGAGTCAGGCTGCCTGAAGGGCCACTGTCACTGCCATTGCTGTCACTAAACACTTCTCTGGGTATTGCATAAGTGAAAGCTGGACCAAAGGTCTCTTGTCTCTCAGGAATGCATCTGAGTTGGTGAGCTTTGGGTTAAACATATTCTAAAACACATAAAAACATGTGTTTATAATATCTATAAATAAATTCATCTTAGTCTTCTGGCTGAGGATGAGGATTATGTAATTGATTTGTAGTAAATAAATTATTTTATAATTGTTTAATGTTTTTGTATAATTAACAACCTATCCAATAGAACCTGAGTTGAGTGCCCTGTCCAGCTGACCACACACTCATTCTTTGCTCTTCTCCCTGCTTCATCTGGCCAATCTATATGTTCTCCAGCTAGGAAGAAGACTTCAGCTCTCAAGAACTTTTCAGGTCCATTCCAGATATGAGCTACAGATTGCCAGCAAATATGGGATGTGGGAATGGGATCCCAAATATGGGATCACTATGTGCAGTGATACCTGTATATGAACAAGCGTGTGCAAGGAGCTATAGGTCTGTAGGTATGTACTTCCCAGGCAAGGATATGACAGCAGCCAGTTCTCCAGATCAGCCTTTCAGATCATCGATGTTCCTCCCAGGAGACCTGTTTCCAGGGGCACCATGTTCCTGGGCCACGCCCTTAGAGAAGTCATCCTTACAGCTGACCTTTCCAGGGCTGATATGGACTTCTCCAGGGTGCTGGTAAGCAATCTGCTTTGTGTTGTGGCAAAGCTCCCTGCCCAGAGCAGACTAGCCCTCTTCTGTAGACAGGTTAGAGAAACTTTTTCCCCAGAGTCTGCACCAAATCAGAAATTCTTTGAAGTTTCCTTCCTTCTTTTCCCACCAGTCAAGAAACGTTCACACTATTTCTTAAAAATAAGAAAAAGTTCTGAAAATGCTGCTCTAAAATTTTGAGTGTGTGGGAAAACCCCTACCAGGCCAGAAGAGGAAACAGTAGAGACATAGCAACAGTTACTGCTAAGTCTGTTTATGTTTGTTCTCCCCAAAACATGAAGAATGGGACTAAATACAATTAGTCACCAGCCACTGGTGAGGGAGAAGAGGCTGCTGAGTCATAGCCACATTCAGCTCTGTCCCCAGAAAGGTCAGTGCCAGCTCAGGGTGCAGGGGCCAGGCTGCAATGGCTCCTGCACCCCCTCTCCTTACGGACAGTGACCCCAGGATTGGGGTGCTGCAGGTGCCAGGTCCTACCACCTACTGCCCTGTCTGTGCCATGGGATGATCATCCCGACAAAGGGACAGAATTGCTCCTCTGTGGGATCTCTCTGCTCCCTCTGGTTGTAGCCACAACTGGTGTTTCTGTTCCAGCATCAGCAGAGTGCAAGATCAAGCCACTTCCTCACTGCTGTCTGAAAAATTGCAGCTGCAGATGGCACAGGTCTAGAGAGGTAGATGCTCTGGAGGAAGGGACCTGAAGGAATCTTTCTAGTCTGCTGTGCATAAAGTGAATTTTTAAAAACGTGTTCCAGTTGGCTACTGGGATGACTCCCAAGCAAATACATCTTACCTGAGACTTTCCTGCCTAGTGACTGTGCAGTGTTATCTCACAAGCATCTCGTGAAACCTCTCTCTGATTTCTCTGCTTTGCCCCCTCAAGGCAAACAGATGGAAGTTTAATCCTCTCCCCTTAGTGTCTCTGGATTGCAAAGCCTTTGTCAAAAGGGAGCCTGAGATCTTAAAACCTAATGCTTTTTCCTAGATATTGAGATAATTGCTATGGACTAGATGCAAGGAGAATAAAGAAGCCAGGCTAGGCAAACGGGAAATGGCAGGAAGCAAGAACCAGATAATGGAAAAAGTAATTCAAAATTATTTACTTCATGTCTCCATATACTGATTTGTTGCTAGAACAAATGGAAATGAGCTTAATGGATTCTTCTCTGCTCTGAAGGTTTTAGAATAGGTGCATTGAATTTATGCCAAATTAGGGAGGAGTCTGGGCATTTCCTATCCAACAAGACGAGAGAAAAGCAAAACAAATGAAATAAGAAATCTTTCCTATTCCAGATTTCGAGTAGGCTAGGAAGCAATGCAGGTGGATGTAACAGAAACTGGGGTGACTCTCTTCTAGCTTGCTTCTTACTGGAATGCAGGCCAGGTGTAAGGCACATACAGCCAGGTAGAGAGGGGAAGCAAATCTTAGTTGCTTTGGATGGATTGTCCTTGGTAAGGTGATACTGTGACAGGCTTGGCTGAACTGTAATGATGGCCCTTTCTGCAAGGAGTAGTTGAAGGAGCTGATGGCCCTTCCAGCTGCACTTTCAGGGTGCTGAGGTCCTGCAATGGCTCTCGTGCCAGGGATGGTTCTTCTCCTCAGAGACTCTTTGGAAAGCAGAGGCTCTTCACAGAGTGCCTCTCAGTGTGTGCTCACACTTATGTGGATATATGGAAGTTGGAAAAAAAATAACAGCTGTCCAGAGGATTTTACTTTTCAGGCCAATTTACTGAACAAATGTTATTATTATAAATCTATATTTAATTATTATAATCTGTAATTTTGTTATTATAAATGATATAATCTGTGTAGCTCTTGCTGTCTGAAAAAAACAAATGACCATAGATGGCTATAAACTGATGCTTTCTCCTGAACAGGAAGAACAGCAGCCCTGGAGATGCTTGGCCAGGTATCTGTTGCTGCAAACCAGCCTTGTGGCATTGACCAGCAAAACAGCACTGATTTCTGCATCTCAGGCTTTATGAGAGAGCACATCCTTACATGTCATGGCTGTGGCTTTATTCAATCCTCACTGTATGCAGTCAATAACAGGAAGACTCTTGGCATTTTCAGCTGTCAGATGGGGATCACATCCTTGCAGAAAATATCCTGTCTGAAATGACCTCTTGAGAGCGGTGCCTGTGCAGAGAGAGAGAGAGTGAGGGGAAGGTCCTTTCACTTCTTGGTCCCCAGCAATATTTGCATGCCACCCGCCCTATGGTTTGGTGATAGAAACTTGCTCCAACAAGAACCTCAAGGTTTGTATAACTATCCCCATCAAGAAATGATGAGCAAAGTGGAAGCAGCTAATTCAAGTGTTTGGTGGTAGTATTATGACCAAGGGCACTTTTGTTGCGTGGAAAATATATGGTTGTCCCTTTTAAATTGGAGGGACAGTGTAAAATATTGTGGAGTGTCACAGGAACAGCTTAAGCACAGCTCCCATGTAGATCAGACCAGTGCAAAGGCAGAGATCAAACATAATTTTTCCTGTATTGACATAATGCATATTGCAGTTTCAGTCCACCATGGCACAAAAAAAACAAGGCAAGCTACACAAATCAATGATGTTAATTACAGTTCTCAGTGAGGGAGATAATAGCAATGCAAGGGAAAATAAATACTTATTAGCTCTAAGGAGCATCCTGTTATCTGAATGAAAAATAAACACATTTATCTAGGCATCACCTTAATGGCTCTGGCTATGAAGAGGCGGTGTGCTTATTTCACCCAGATGCTGGCATCTTTACCATGTCTGGTGGAAAACAGAAGAAGCTTCACTGATGCTAATGGATGTATAACTGCTCTGAATGGCCAACTGGACCTTGATATTCACTTCAGCTGGTGCCAGAACACCAGCCTGTCACCTGACAGCTAGGGCAGGTGTTAAATATCACCTAACAACATGCTATACTTTATATGTGTAATATGGTACATTATACAGACCCCTCTCCCTCCTGGCCTTCTAAAATCCTTTTGAAGAACTCATTAGCCCTATTGCAGAGTCAATGGGTACTTAGTTTGTAGGTAGGTGGGATGTGCTGTAGGCCTCTGGAGCAAAGATGACAAAGGATTTTAGTCTTTTCTTTAAGATCCAGATGACAGATTTGCTGAAAGCTGTTGTGGTTTCGTGTTTGGAGGTGCTAAAAATCCCAGTGGTTACAGGGTGGGTGGCAACTGCTCAACATTTCTGGATGTCAGGCCAGGCATGTCCTCACTGGCCACCTCTCTTCAACCACCTTCAAATGATTCCCCAATTTATTGCCACTTAAGCTTCAGCCCTGTCTCAGAGGTTCTCCATTAGTGGTATAATGAACTGATACAATGCTAACTCAAAGGATTCAGAGCCAGTGTGCAGTAAACATGAACATATGTTTAGCGTTGCTTATAAACTACTGTAGCCAAAGTGGGCAAGTGTTACAAACTTCAAACACGAAACAGATGCAAGTTAATTAGACGCATGAAAGTGATGACAATAGAAGTGAGCTGTAGCAAGGAAATGAAATGTTAGTTTAGGCAGAAGTTGCTGCAGCTCTGCCTTGCACTGGAAGTGCCTGCAGTCCGTGCTGAAGATGGGAAGGCATAGACATATTTTATTGGGACAGCCAAGCATGTTGCCCATATGTCAGAAATGTAAGTCACTGCTATGAGTGAATGTGTGGAGGAAATACAATCTGACAGGCTTTGAAAGCTGGGAATTGGCTTGCTGTGAGGTCACAGAATCCCAGAGTCACAGAATCAGCTGAGTTGGAAGGGACCCACAATGATCATCAAGTCCAGCTCCTGGCCCTGCACAGGACAGCCCCAAGAGCCACACCATGTGCCTGAGAGCATTGTCCAAAAGCTTCTTGAACTCTGTCAGGCTGGTGCTGTGACCACTTCCCTGGGGAGCCTGTTCCAGTGCCCAACCACCCTCTGATTAGAGAAGGAACTTTTTCTGATATCCAGCTGTTGCGGTGGGATCTCCGCAACCTTCCTTGAAGGCAGCCTTGGCCCGTGAAAGAATCAAGGAGACGATATTTTCATGGATGTTCATTGAACTTTATTTTTCTCCCAGCCTCACAGCATGGGGGCCTGGACCAGACTGATGGCCCATGGGAAAACCACAGAATTTCCCGGGCCAGGGAACATGAGTAGCCAATAGTGTACAGAACTTGGGAACATGTGACCAGGGAGCGGGGGAGGGAAAACCCCATGCCCCGCCATGCGTCCACCTCAGGGCCCCCTCCCCCCAGGGAAAGCGGTGGGGGGAAAACCCCAACATCCAACCTAAACCTTCCCTGACACAACTTCAGGCCATTCCCTTGTGTCCTGTTACTGGCCACCACAGAGCAGAGATCAGTGCCTGCCCCTCCTCTTCCCCTTACAAGGAAGTTGTAACTGCGGTGCGGTCTCTGCTCAGTCTCCTCTTCTCCAGACTGAACAAACCAAGTGACCTCAGCCACTCCTCACACAGCTTCCCCTCAAGGCCCTTCACCATCCTTGTCACTCTCCTTTGGACACCCTGTAATTCCTTAATGTGCCTGAAGCTGGACTAACACAGAATTGTAGAATGGTTTGGGAAGGGACTTTAGGGATCATCTAGTTCTGAACCCCCTGCTATGTGCCCTGGTACATGCCAGGGCTTATGGTGCCCAGTGTGCCATGAGAAAGCAGAGATGTCCCACAGCATGGGCATCCCCTGGGAGAGTGGTGCGGGCTTCTCAGGCAGTGCTGTGGCATGGCAGCCATCCAGCACACAAGGGCTCAGTTCTGCCCTTCCCCTCAAGCTTCCCAGCCCTTGTTCCCTGCCGTGAGAGATTTCCAGGCCCTGGCCAGGGGCTGGTAGGTGCCAGTCTGGTGTCATGAGTCCCACTAAGGAGGCAGAGGTGCTTCAACAAGGCTAGACAACCCTTGTGACTACGGGGGTGCCTGCAGTTCCAGGGTCTGTCCCTGCCTTGTTCTTGGCTTTCCTCTTCTCTATCACTGTAGACAAAAGATTTAGTGACTCTTCTTGCCAAAAAATCTTCTCCCTAGTTGCTTATACTCTGCTCCTTTGCCTATCATCTGAGTAGTCCTAAAAGCAGTGGTTTGAAGAGTTGTTGTTTCATTATGTCCTTGTGAGCTGGTGTCCTCCCAGGCCATGCATGTTTCCGTGGTTTGCATGGAGATTGTGGAAGAAGAGGGGTGTTTGGTGTTGGAAGGAGAGGAAAAACCGCAAATAAATGCTGTAATAGCAGTAGCTCTGAGGTAGCTACAGAAGCCTTGGGTATGTTTGTTCCCTTAGTCCCAGATGAGGAAGTGTGTATGTGCCTCTCAGTCCTGTGCGAGCCTGTGCTTCAGCAGACAGACTGTCTTTGTCCTCCTGTAGTGCTGCTCTGATGTTTTGCCCTCCAACATGTTCTACACCTCTGCCTCAGACAGACTTGGGAGCCAAAAGGGCTACCCACAGAGCAGATGGTTTAAAATAGCTCCCCTGACAAAAAGAGCATTGCTATTCAGCTGCTCCTCCTTTCCTCCTGTGGGCACTCGTGCTGCCGGACGTGGAGCTGCTGTGCCCGTATCAGCACTCATGAGCAGCCTTCTGCCTCCTGGGGCCAGCAGCCTGCTCAGCCCTCTGCTGCTGGGGCACTGCAGCCTCTGCCCTGCCTATTCAGCCCACCAGCATCACCGTGTCTCTCCAGTGCTTTGTCCTGCCATCACACAGGACAGAGCAGAGAGGCTCACCCTGCTGTTTGCCAACCCTGCCCAGTCCAGCCCCATGCCCCAGCACCCCCATGCAATTTAGGGCCTCCCTAAGAGGTACTTGAGGGATTAGCAGCTGTAAAAGTCCTCCTCTAAATGAGAATTTCAGGTTGGGACCTGAAACTGTAGCAGTTTGGAAAGCACCCAGTGGCTGTGCTGTCAGGGAGTGTTCACAGGCAGTAAAATAAAACCGTTGCCTAATTATAGTTTCACCAAGGGGCACTGTAATGCTGGGGTATTAACTCCTTGCACATAAACAGCGATGGGTGGGGGCTTGCTAGCAGTGCTTCTACCTCCAGGAGATAAACAGGTAACGGTATCATGGTGCCGCCATCCAGACGGGAGACAGCTGCTCGGTGAAATTACAGGTACATTTACTCAGTACGGAATTACACGTGATGGGGGCAGGAATTACACCTAAATGTTATCCAGCCCTCCCTTCACTGGAGGCAAAAATCCGGGACTGGGAACGTACAGACCACAGCAGAGTAAGGCGGGAACAAAAAGGGACTTCCCACCATTTGTGGAAGTTGAAATTGAAACAAACAGAAAAAAATCATCAGCCTAGGGAAGGTTGTAATTACTCTACAATCAGCTGCTCATGTAACGAAATCACACACTGGCACAGTGCTAATAGGAGGGTCTCAGCTGTCACAGGAGTACAGATTAAACTGCGGAAAGCTCAGATACTGATATTTTTATTTGGGGAGCGCTTTTCCCCTTTAATTATGTTAGACAAGAAAAAGAAAGAAAACCGAAATTGCTATATCAGGAGGAAGGGAGGTGGGCTGGTGGGGGTTTCTAACCACACCAAGCTGTTCCTTCGGGCAAGGTACTTTGGTCCCAGTGCTGCCCTGGCAGGGGATGGGCAGGAACAGGCTGCAGTGATGGGGTGAACTCTGCATGGACATGGGCTGGTTGGGGTGACACCTTTCTGGTGCATGCTGGCTCTGGGAGGACATGCCATGCAGAAGTGGCTGCAAAGTACGCATGCGAGCAGGGAGAGGGTGCAGAGCCTTGCCTCAAAACTCAGACTTACATGAAATTCCTAATGCTATGAGCAAATGCTGAAAGTTAGTTACATCCTTCAAATCGTAGGGAAAAATAAGTAGTTTGGTTAGAGCTTCCAGGTGGTGTGTGCCAGGTAAAGGAGCGCAGCAATGTCACCTGTAGTGAAGCCAGGCAGGTAACCATTAAATGGAACTCCTTACACAAGGAAGGGTTACTCACAGGGGCAAGGGACTGAACTGGAAATGCTCTGCCACAACGGTAACGGTGCAAGGTCATATTTCATTTCCGTAGTGTTTTCTCTCCCCAGGAGGCAGCCAGAAACCAAAGCAAAGCCCTAGTCTCTGAAGAATTCCCTTATTAAAGTTTGCCCAGCTCCTTTGCTGCTCCAAGATGTCTCTTAGGAACTGCTGAATTCATACAGAAGGTATTTTGCTTTGTGTATATGAATCTTTATTATTATTATTTTTAAATTGAAAAATATCTTTCCCTTCCCACCATCCCTTCAGGTCAGGATAGATGTTGTTTGACATAAAAACGGGTTTTTTTTTTTGGTATGTTGAACTAAACCTTTCTGACTTTGGCAAAGAGTGACTGCAGTGCCAAGATAATTAACAGGGGCTGATTTGGTGACTTATCTCCCTAGCTCAGTCTCAGCAGCACTGCCTGCTACAGAGCTTTGATAACTGCTGCTGGACACCCTACAAAGCAAGAGTTTAATCGTCTTTCAGGAAGTTTTTCTATCAACCACTTCTCTGCAGTTTGAAATGTTCTGTTGCTTTGGAAAAGTCTTCAGACTTCCTCACAGGTCTATAAGAAGCATGGGTGGTCCTGAGGCCCCTCACCCCTCAGCTGCCCCACAAGTAGTGCTAGTGCCCCAGTTGCTTGCTCATCCCATCCTTGGCTCCCTGTGGAGTCCACCAGTGTGAAAAAAGAGCAGGTTTATACAAGTCTGCCCAAATTCAGAGAGGGCAGCTGTGGAGGATGCTGTGGGACTGAGCTTGAGAAAGTGTATTGGGAAAGACAATGACATTACCTCCCTATTACACAGTAAAATTACCTGGCCTTAATATTTGTGAATATGCCCTAGTAGTACTAAATGGTATGTTTTGAAATATATAGATTTTTTTTTCACTTGGAGAAATATGAAAAGAGCAATTTTAAATTGCTTCTATTTCTTCGTATGGCAGTCTAAGAACATCAACGGCCAAACTCACCATGACTGGATTTAAAAGCAGCCTGAGTAGTAAAGAAGCCATTTTATCTCCAGCTCTTTCTTAATGGCGGTCTGTGGTAGTGAAACCCTCTGCTGTGCAGCTTCCCTCTCCTTAGGTATCTCTGAAGCCCCCACTGTCTCCAGGGGAAGGCTGACCAGAGTGCTTAGGGGTCTTTCCCAGCCTAGTCAAGGTGACACATTAAAGGACCCTGCAGTGGGATTATGGGACACACTGTTTAACTTTCGGTTACTTGTTCAAAGCAAGAAAAGTCTTGAGTATGTATCACTGCAGAAGGAAGTCCTGCACTAGCTGCCTTTTTCAACCTGTATCTCCTCACCAAGTTGGCCGGGTGAACATTCCTGAGTAGTGTTTGCCTCCAAGAGCTCTGCTTCTGCAGAGGAAGCACAAGGGTTTGGGTGGCAACCACCTCTTGCTAGGGAGGTTTCAGTGTTTACCTGAACAGAGTTGCCTCTAGGACTGCACGACTTGGATTATCACGGGTTTGTGTTCCTTACCCAACTCTTCTCTCCTCTGAGGGACAAGAAGGTATTAGCTTTAGCATTACCCTGGCTTTAGTCACTCGGCTGCTTGCTCTTTATGCATCACACTTTTCCATAGCAACTTTGAGAGTGTCATCAAATGGGTCACAGTCACTTCTGATCCAGACTGGGTTTATGTGGGTGAAGCAGAGAACTCCACAGCTGAGTGCCATTTCTAGTCAGACCTGCACCAAGTTTAGCTGAACATTATTGCCTTGATCTGAATTTGGATCTGCTGGCCATGGCTTTGATGTAATGTTTGCTTTGCAAAAAAGCTCCTCTGATACTGAGTGAAAGTATCCTGTCTGGTTGAGTATAACTGGACGTATTCCCTGCGCAAGCTGTGTTAAGCTTTGACTTAGAGTCTAACAGCTCTTAATGTCTCTTCTAAGGTTTCCTGTTGAATGTTTGCACCATTTCAGGAGAAACAGGGATTATTTAACTGAACTTGCTTTGTTAGATTTGAAGTCTCTGAAGATCAGCTGACTTACAAAGGAAAAAGAGAGTATTTAAAACCAAAGCAAGGGTTATTCTGAAGGTTCATTCTTTATTTGAAGACATCTTAGGAATGATTTAACAGGGTTGACTTCAGAAAGAAATATCCTGAAGTCCTCTAGGAAACATATTCTTGCAGGATTGCCAGCTCATTTATAACTGAGATTCCTCATTCTCCGTGGGGGTAATTACTGCAGCTGGGTTGGAAAGGCTTCAGTATTAAAACAGCAGTCAAGAGCTACTGAACACAGGCTCAAATCTGCAAGGAGATTCTCAAAGCCTGAGCTGATTAGTGCAGAATAAATCTTGGACTGGATTGCCTGTTCCTGCCTTAATGTCTCGCACTAAGGGGGTAGGCTGGTGTGAGTGTGTCATGCATTTTATCTGAGAAATGAGCTTTCCTTTTTCTGGGAGGTTGCCTGAGCGAGCCACTTAAAGTGAAAGCCTGAGGTGAGGAATTCAGGACCAAGATACCTAATATCTGATAGCAGCATACTAAAAAACCCAAAACCCCTTCAAACCCCCAACTTTTCTTTCTCCATCAGCCATGAATATCCAGAGTTGGAAGGGACCCACATGGATCACCGAGTCCAACTCCTGGCCCGGCACAGGACAACCCCAAGAGTCACACCCTGTGCCTGAGAGCACTGTCCAAAGACTTCTTGAACTCTGTCAAGCCTGGTGCTGTGACCAGTTCCCTGGGGAGCCTGTTCCAGCATTTGAGCACCCTCTGTTTGAAGAACCTGGCTGAGGAGCCAAGGTTTTGAGCAAAGCTCTCTGGACAGTTGCTTGTCTTCAGTAAATCCACAACAAAATCCACATACTTTAAGGCCTATCAGTGCTTCCGCAGTCTGAATGGGTGCATGAGAAGCTCTCACTCCTCTGCAGGGTTTTGCTCACTTCTATCTTTCCTGCCCTGTGGGATGAGGGTCTGGAGGGTGGTCCCAGGTTCCTGGGCTGCTGGGAACCATGTGTGTCCAGAGGCGTTTCACAAGGAACTGCTGCATCACTCTGCTCCTGCTCTCAGTCACATCCTCTTGTGACTTTCCCAGCCCTTCACCTCTCTTGTTGACAGCAGGACCAGGAATCCCTGTGCCAGGCATAGAGATATTTTCTCCTTCCTTTGGCTTCAGTGGAGCTGCAGAGCGGGTGAAAAGGAAAGGGAGAGGCACCTGTGAGTTATTGCATTGCATGTTGGGATTTGAACTCAGAACACTCCAAACGTAGAGATATAAGTCACAACACATTTTTTTCAAACCCTGCTGCAGTGCTGGGTGCTGATATGTGTGCAGTTCAAAGCACTTGCTTAGGGAACTCTGAAAGAACACATGCCTTGGCCTCTACCTCCCATTTCAGCCTGCCTGTGTGCACTGATTACCCTGACATGTTTGGTTTATCTGCACAGAAACCACAAAAGGGTATTTTTACACATAACTGGCAGGTATATTTTACCAGTCATATTCTGAAAGAAACAGCTAAATGAATCTGTTTCACTTTTTTGTTTAAGCTTAGAGAGACAACTGGAAAATAATAGCTAGGGAGGAAAGATTAAATACCATCAAACTGGAGACAGATGAACAGTTTGTCTGGATGCAGGCATGGTTCTTTTTGAAGCCTATTTGGGGATTTTTTTCTTGGGAACATTGGTGACTTCTGCCATTTTCATCTCTCCCTTGGCCAAGCTGCCCTGTGACTACAGGACATGTGCTCTGCCAAGGAGCCCTTTTGTTAGGGACCATTTGAATTTTAAAAACATCGTTCCTTAAACAAGAAAGAGAAGTCAAATGTGAAGCAATAAATGTTTCTGAGAGAAGCAGCATGGTGACCAGTCAGGAGTTTGTAGGGTGCCTGTCTGTGCTCCTCCCATTGCAGGCCTGGGGAAGCAGGAAGGATTTACAGCCCGATGTGTTTTAAGAGCCCGTTTCAGGATCGTCACTTGAATTTCCCATCCTTGGCCCAAAGAAAAGGCACTTTCCAGGGCTGAGGTGGTTGGCTATATTTTCAGCAAAGCCCTCTGCAAACCCTGGCCACCTGGAGCCAGACCAGCAGCTGGTACCAATAGCAGGGCACTCGCAGTTTTAAGAGGCTTATTTGAGCTTTTGGCTGGTGAATAGCTCATTCCCTTGCTCTTACTGTGGGATCAGGAAGCAAGTCATAACAAATAGCTGTGTTTGAACAAGCACTTGTTTTCAAAAGCTGGAGCAATTGTGATGATTTGAGCTTGTTGGCTAGTGGATCCCAGGGCAATCGTTGTAGAAAGGAAAGGGTTTTTTCCCTCTTAGGCTTCTGGAAAAGCTGGCAGAGCAGTGCTGGTCAGGATAGCTGCCATTTTTCTTCTTCTCTTATAAGGTTTGGTGAGATCTTGTAGGGTTAGGTCTGGTTTAGGACCTTATCGCTAGTGAGGTTTTGGTCCTTCCCTTGAACTGCAACTGGAGCTGTCGGGGAGCATTGGCCAGAAGAGCCTTTTTTATTCCTTTTACTGGGGGCTTTTTGATGGCAGCATGCCAGAAGTCATTCTGCAGAAATGCTGCTGATGGGGTGGGTCTGATGGCTTCCTGGTGGGATGGGGCTGCAGCCCTGGTCCTTCTTGCTGGGGCTGCTGGAGGTGCCTTTCCATGGCTCTGCTGTTGAGGCTGCTCTTCCCTTGGTAAGCAATAAAAGTCTCCCAGAAAAGGAAACTTGCTCATATCACAGAGCTTATCATGACTCTGGAGAAATATCTCAGTCACCATAGCTCTCTTTGCACTGGCCTAACTCCTATGAGCACCTTTTTTACAGTCATGTGTAGAAGTTTGGTTTCTAGTGTTTTTTTGGTTTGGTTTGGTTTTTTCCCCTCTAAAAAAAAAATTCCCAAGGTCTCAGCTATGCTCTGATGCTCCATGAGAACATTTTTGAACTCTTAGAATTGTTTACTGAACAGGAAAACCATTTCTTACCCAGTTCCAACTCTGCCTGGAGCTCTGTGGAGGCATTGCCTGTGCCTCCTGGAACAGATTCACCTTCTGGAAGCAGTGCCTGCGAAACCCTCTTTCTTTCCTTTTCTTTTTTTTTTTAATCTTCAGCCCTGCCATCCGGCTTTGTGAACTGCAAGCATGGTGTTTCCTATCATTTTAGAAGAGGCTGTTCATTGAAAGTTACAAAAGCATAAACAAAAAGTTCATGTTTGTTGGCACAGTTTTTAAATGCAGACATCTGGGTGAGAGATGTGAGAAAATTGTAAAGAATTTGAAAGGTTCAAAGGCTCATGTTATTAAAGTTTTAATAATCTCCTTTTCTGCCTAGCCCCAGCCCCCTGCTAGTCTTTGAATCTTGCAGGAAAATGCCGTCTGAACAAGATTATAGTTAATTAGGGTAGGATCTTCTCTTTGAAAGCCTGTAGGAAGCTGTCCTGCCTTTTTATTTTTCAGACTAGAAGGAGCTGTGTGTAGGAGGAGATACATGGCAAAAAGCACTTGAGTGCAATGTTTTAATTTAAAGACTCCAGGGGCTCTGTTAAGTTTCTATAACACAGATGATGGCATTTTCACAATCCCTTTGTTATGTAATCCCTGGAGAAATAATTCACCTGAGGTGAAATTCACACCTTGTAGAGGGGGCCGGGGAGGGCTGGCAATAAACACGTGTGCCTATACACACACCCTATAGACACAGGAGCCTATACAAACATGCCTATAGACACACGCACCTATAGACACACAGCCCCCACAGACACACGTGCACAAAGCCCAGTGTGCAGCAGCTCTGGGAAGTCTGGGGTGAGAGGATAAGACTGGATGAGTCCCGACTCCGGCTGTCCTGGTGCTGGGTGATGAGGAAGGATAGGGAGTGGATGAAGCCTTTGCTTTGTTGGCCATGCGTGGCTTGCCCCACGGCTGGCTCCCTTGAGGCGAAGGGCTGGAGACTGTGGATTCCCCATCCCCGCAGGTGTTCAAAGCCAGGCTGGATGGGGCTCTGAGTAACTTTGCGTAGTGGAAGGTTCTCGACTCATGGCAGGGGGTTTGGAACTAGATGATCTTTAAGGTCCTTCCAATCCAAACTATTCTAGGATTCTATGACCACAGCTGCAGGTGTGCAGTGGGCAAATGGATTTGGTGGCTCTGACCGCTGGCCCTGCAGCACCATGGTTCTGTGAGTGCTTCTTGTGGCATGAACCAATCTGTTACCTCGTTGTGCTCCTGAAGTTTCTCATGTGTGCTGTCTGGTGTCTCCCCAGCAGTGCCAGTGGAGAGCCCATAGCACCTGCTCTGCTGATGCACTTTGACAGTGCCTGCAGGCAGCTTGCAAACACAGCAGATCTGCACCCATCTCACCCATCCCCTGCACTGCAGGCTTTTGTGGCTCCTTCTCTAAAGAGCTTCACCATCTGCCCCTGCAATGGGACGTGCAGATGCTGCTGTTGCCCTGGGTGGCATGCAGGGGCATGGCTGCTCGATCCAAGATGTCACTGAGTCTTAGAAGTACAAAAATAACAGGCTGGACCCTGCGCCGTGTCACTCAGCCTTGCAAGAACGACAGGCGAGGGTGTTCAGGCAGCACGGTGTTGGTGCTGTGTCTCTAAGGACTCCCCTGGTCAGCATTCCCAGCTAACCCACCCTGAGCCTGGATGCTGACAGTGGTTCTTCACAGCCTCAGCCATCGCCAAACGGTGGGAGGGTTGGGGCTGATGATTTGTTTTAGAAAAGGAAATGTATCTTTTTTTCTTTTCCTGAGTTTGCTATAAAAAATAAAGCCAGTTTTATTTCTGGTCTATTTTGTTTTTAGTGCTTGCAAGATGTCCTGAGGGAGCTATTTTTTTAGAAAAATAGGGCGTTAAGTACCGTAATTTCCCTAACATAACAATTCCATATTTATTTCACTTTCTTTTTCTTTACACTCAGTGGCTTATAATAGCAGTGCTTTTCCTCATCTCCTCCTGTCTCTCCAGTCTGCTAACAACCCAATTAGTGAGTGCCCAGAGCATGAAGCATTCCTGGCCTTGCTGCTGTTCCAGCCAGTCATTAACTAGGTGGAGAAGGTCTAACAAACACTGGAAAAAAGAGTAAATTTGTTTTTTAGAAGTTAGTTGAGTTTTATAGCATTAAAATAGAAAAGGTAGTAAAAGAAGGGAGGAAGGGAGTAAACACGTTGCCGAAGTACTAAGTCAATTAGCTTAGGTGAAGGGCCAGGATTTTCTGGTGTAGCCTGGAGTCTGGAATTGCTCTCACCAGCAAAACACTTCAGAAGGTCCAAAGAGCAGCTATGCTGCTTCTTATTTTGTTGCTTTAATTTTTCTCCCCCAAGGTTTTTGGTATTCAGGCCTTAAACCCCAATCTTAACAAAGTTATTCTTCTGTCTTTCTGGACATCACCGCATTGTGGATGCTTTATACTCCACTACTGGGAATTTTCTGCATGCTCTGTTTGCTTGAAAATTATTTACTGACTTTTAAAGAAAGTTCTTCGGCCTTAAGAGCATGAAATCAAAGGCTCAAGAGTCTCACAACCAGTGTTCCTGGTCAGCCTTCTGACCAAATACCGGTGTTTGATGTGAGAGCACCAACAGCACTGGAACTCTGCAGCACAGACTCACCATTTGGCAGGAGAGTACCAGATGTGTGCAATGAAGGGACGGAAGAGAGCAGTCCCTGGCTCTGAACATCACTAGGAGATACTGTCCTGGAGACACAGGAGTGTGCAGTACTGCTGAGCGCGCCGTTACACCACTCTGTAGAGCACCAAGCTCACTGGACATGGACGAGGGAGTCTGATTTTGGGAACATAGAGAGTGGTGGAAACACCAACCAAGCAGGTCAGGACCCCATTGCACTGGGCCTTTACAACTGAGCAGTAGAAGTGGACCATCATCCAGTTTGCACCTCGTTATCACACAGGCAAACTCTCATACAGAAAGGTCTGAAGGGAAACTTCCTGAGAAATTCAGAGTTGGAGTCAATAATTACTTAACATACAGCACCACAAAGAGAGCAGGTTTGCTAAATTCACACTTTTCAAATGAAAAGGTGGATCACTCTCCCTAATTGTAAACCTTCCCATCCCCGAGGTATATTCCCACCTGACCCTCCCAAAGCAGCAAAGCCCTCTGGTGCCCTGCCTCCAGCTATCCGACCTTTGAATGAGCGGATGGCATGGAGCCCAGAAGTAGAAAGACCTGTTTGCACTGATTATCCTGGGTGTCATTAGCAGGATTCTTTACAAACAACTCCCTCCTTTGAAGGGCAGACATCCCCTTGCCTGTGAAGAATGACTGCAGGCACTGGCTATCGGATTTATCCTTCCTTTACAGTGACCTCTCCAAAACGTAGCACGTCTTTGAGCTGGCTGCTCTCAGAAAGAAAGAGCTGAATTTTCTGTGTAGACCTGCCCCGTTTTCATTTTTTTTCCCCAACGATTTTGATGAGATGGTCTGTGAAATAAAATTGAAAATACTCTATTTTCAGAAAGAGTCTGTGACCCAAAGGTGCTAAGCACCTTCTAAATGAGTGCCCGAAGCCAAGTGAAGTAGCAGTCGGGAAAGTCTTTAGCTGAAATTCGTATTTGGAAGTTCTGATATGAGGAAGCTGTAGAAACGCAATGGTGATAAGTCCATTTGTCAGGCATCCGCTTTTGAAAAGTGCTAGTACACATGGTGGCTGTTCAGAGAAACAGAGGTGGGTGTCATATTCTGTAGCCTTCAGTTTTGCCCTTGGCATGGGATTATCCCCTGGGAAGGATATAGCATACCATTAAATTCCTCTTTGTATAGGTAATGAAGAAGAGTGTCTCTTGAAGTGTTGCTGAAAAGGCTGTAAAATATATTGACATGTATTTTTTTCTTCTCTTTCTACGTCTTGGTTTATGTGATAAATGAAACTCCTACAGAAGAAGGCTTAATGTTGTCACATAGTAGGGGAAGAGGTAACAGGATGAAGTCCAGCAAGTAAACATATGCACATAATCCTTGCCAATTTAGAGCACAATCTAGAGTTATTTCCAAATGATGGAAAACTCATCCCAAATTTTCCTTTACTGTGTAAGTTTTGCACTATAATAGGTTGACAAGTGTATCTTCATTTCTCATTGTGGACTTTACACTGGTCAGTGGATAATCACAGAATCACAGAATCACAGGATACTCTGAGTTGAAAGAGACCCATAATGATCATTGAGTCCAGCTCTTAGTCTGGCACAGGACAACCCCAAGAGTCACACCATGAGCCTGAGAGCATTGTCAAATTCTTCCTGAACTCTCAGGCTTGGTGCTGTGACCACTTCCCTGGGGAGCCTGTTCCAGTGTCCAGCCACACTCTGGGCAAAGAACCTTTTCCTAATATCCAATTTAAACCTTCCCTGACACAACATCAGGCCATTGTCTCGGATTCTGTCACTGGGCACCACAGAGAAGAGATCAGTGTCTGCCCCTCCTCTTCTCCTCATGAGGAAGCTGTAGACTGCAATGAGGTCTCCCCTCAGTCTCCTCCAGGCTGAAGAGACCGAGTGACCTCAGCCTCTCCTCATACAGCTTTGTCTCCTTCACCATCTTTGCTGTCCTCCTTTGGATGCTCTCTCACAGTTTTACATCCTCCCCACACTGTGGCACTCAGAACTGCCCCCAGCACTCGAGGTGAGGCTGCCCCAGTGCAGAGCAGAGCGGGACAATCCCCTCCCTTGCCCGGCTGTCGATGCTGTGCCTGATGCCCCCCAGGACACAGGTGGCCCTCCTGGCTGCCAGGGCACTGCTGGCTCATGTTCAACTTGCCATGGACCAGGACCCTCACGTTCCTTTCCGTGGCACTGCTCTCCAGCCTCTCATTCCCTAAGAGACTGGCCCCTTATTCCGTCACTTAGAGCAATGCTGGTGTTGATTTGTGTAGTAGCGATAACGTGGGTCACATCTGCACAAGCTTCTGCATTAGTTCAAGTTCAAGTGTTGTGTCTGTCTCTGTATGACTGCAGTTATAGCAATATGCTCTACACTGCTACCTACAGCTTGGAAATGTAAACAGGATCTGTTGGTTTAAGCACATTACTGTGACACACTTTATCTAACTAAAAGGGAACAAAGCCTTAGGCATAACGTTGCAAAATAGGTACACCATCTCAGTACTTACCAGTATTATTCTATTAAATTAAGGAATGTGCTGCTGCCCTGTATCACACTGAGATCATTTAAGACAGGATTTGGTTCTTTCTTTGTAATATTTAGAACTGAGGTAGAAAAAGACTATATAAGAATTTCTGAAAGGGTCATCTGGGCTTTTCTTGCAGGAGTAGTAAATACAAGTCAGATTTTAATGGTACTTGATATATAAAAATAATGAAATATGAGCCAAAGAACACATTAAAATTTTGTACATGTCATAGCAGTTATTGATTTGATATGATTATTACTATGTTGGTCATATGGCAGGAAAGTCAGTCCAGTGACCTGCTAACTTTTGTATGTGAGAAACATAACAAAACCAAGGAAATTTACCTTCATCAGATGCATGAAAAACAGGTTCAAAAGACAGAAAGTGTTCTTGTAGTGGTCATTAAAAATTGCTAGATGATGAAACTTTGGGAAGAAATGTACGTGACAAAATTCCATAGGTCACTAACAAGGACTTTACAACATGATTTCTCATAGGAAATGCAAATGGAAATGCTGAGGTGTGTTCAAGACCTAGCCTACAGCTGGATGCAGACAATGTTAAGGAAAAGAAATAATTAACCATGAAAGGCACCAAGTGGTTTAATAATTGTTATTCCAAGAATGAAAGTATCAGTACAAACGGGACCGGAAGGGAGAGTTGGATAAACATAACTGGGGAATATGCTGTGTACTGAGCTGATGGGGCTACACACAGGAAAGATCCAGTTATTATTTGATTTGCTGGGTGAAAGAGAGATAATGCCGGAAAAAGACTCAAGCAAACCATCAGTAAACAGGAATCTGGGATGAAATGTTCCCCTTACAGCATTTTTTAATGTATGGCGCTTGTTCATCTCAACCAGCTGTCCCCAAATGACATGTTGGTGTAGAATGGGCCATCCTGCCCCAGCCCTACATTCACTTCAGCTTTGTTCTCTGGGAGGCTGCAGAAGCTGCCTGGAGCAACGATCCCGGTCTGTGACATCTCCACATTAGGCTGAGGCTCAGTGCCTGGAGAGTGCTCCTTTACAACTTAGGTTTGCAGCTGCTGTAACAGGCAGCCAGGACAAAGGACTATCTGCCTAGTCCTGGGTACAGGCAAGTGCTACTTTAGAGGAAGGAAATAATTTTGTGCAAAGGGGAAACGAAACTAGGCTTAGCGTGTGATAAATTTAGATGAATTTCTAACTAAATTTAGAAATTAAATTTTACTACCTGGAAACTGGATGGTAAATAACAGATTTCTTTGTGAGGTAATTAACCGTCCTTTTTAGGGAGGTTTTTCTGCTTCTGAATCTGGCTAATTGGGAAGTGCAGAGCTGCATGAAAATTTAGGAAAGACCATGAAGCAGATAGAATTTTCCAAACCTCTGGAACGTTTCCTATTCTACTGAATTTTCAGTTCCGTTTTTTGAATGTCTTACTTTTTTTTCCTAAATGTCTTATTTTATCTGAAGAGTCTCTCATTATAGTACTGGGCTTTCCAGTAGGTCCTGAAATTGTGACAGATGGGCTACACACCACATCTTTAGAAAGGCTCCAGGATCCTGGCTTTGTGTAACTGAATGGTGTAGAAAGTCCTTCATTGTCTTGAGCCAGCTCAGTTGAACAATTGCTCTTCATCCTGGGCCTCACCTCATGCCATCCCAGGTTGTTGCCTTCTCCAGGCACCTAGAAACAGAGACTAGACAGGAGTAAGGGAATAAAGGTAGGTATTTATTTGAAGCGCCTTCAAGGTACACCCTGGGGAGCCAGAGGCTGCTTCCATAAAATGGACCCCAAGATGGACGACAGGTCACGAGTTCTTTACACTGTTATAGGTTTGGTCCATTTGCATATCAGCATAAATTCACCAGTTAAAACTTTATCTCTCTTCAATTTTTCCACCTCTCTCCTGGTCCTAGTTTCTACCTTTAGGCCTCGGACAGCCCGAGTGCCCTTGAATAGCAAGCTCAGAGAAGCTTTGTTGTGTCTATCTGGCCTAAGAGAGCAGCTAACAAGCTTTAAGAGACTTCAGAGTTACACACTAGGCAATGCAGGATTTGAAAAATATAAAAGTTAAAACCTAAGGCATCAAGGCAGCCAAAGAGCCCATGTGCAGCAGCTGAAACTGCTCAGGGATAAGGATTTACTGAAAAGTCCAGAGAGCTTAGTGATAAAGGTGCATGTCAGGGGAGTTTCTTTAGCATTGTTTGTGGGTTGTTTTGGCAAAGTCATTTCAGGCTCTCCTATTTCAGCAGGCTTCTCCATTTCCCTCCTTTGCCTCCCTCCACTTTCCCTGTTTTAATTTTTGCTGCTCCTTTTTGTTGTCATTAGTAAGGAAGGAACTGTCTCCTAGTTTTAAGTTTGGGATTGGTTTGATGGTATATTCATCGGCCACCCATTGGTGAAACTATAGTCCAAGGTTCAGCTGCACAGAGTGTGAACTCTGTTGACTTTAGTGGTATTTCTCGGATTTCAACATATGAGGACCTCCCTCTAATTCCATTGAGCAAAAGCTAACACATGCAAAGCTGTTTTTTTTTTTTTTTTTTTGTTTTTTTTTAAACAAAACCCCTTGCTGGCAAAGTATATCTGTTGAACCAGCATTGGAAAAATGCAGTTATTGTGAACTTGGTCTCATAGTAACAGCAACAATAAGGCTGTGGTAAGAGCTTTGGGTTCGCTGGCAATGATGAAAACTCAAGAAGCACATCCTGTGCTCAGAGGAGTTCTCCACCTCTACCAGCACCCAGTGTAAGAGACGGTCCGAAGGTCCCTCATCTGCCTCACGATCATCGACAAGGACTGAGACCCTAAAACCCCAGAAGGACTGTGGACAGGGGGGTTCTGGCCTGGCTGACATGGATGTTTGCCAAGCATTGTCTGCAGGTGCGCTCATGGTGACGCATTCCTGAGAAAATGAGCCTGGCTACGGTACACCGGTCCGGATTGCAAGGCAGTACGGAATGGTTTGTACTGTACGCTCGCTCCTGCTGCCCCAGACAATGAGCCTCCTGACTATGC